>OZJO01001314.1:2161-37153 GCA_900406225.1 Acrobeloides nanus
TGAGAAAGAGAGCTTAATCGTGCAAGTTTTTATGGCTTTGTGTGCTAATGAGCTTTTGTAAATTTAGAAATAGGAAAAAGTATGAGTTAAGTTTAATATTTTTGCGCTCATTGCGCACACTTCCCCCCCCCAAAAATTCGCATAAATCAAACAAAATGTTTGATTTATACGAATTTTGGGGGGGCCGAATTGCACTGATCAGTGCAGTTTGGCCCCCCCCCCAAATTTTTGTGGGGGTGGGGTCCGAAGTGCATAAGCTCCATTTTGGAACCCCTACAACATGGATATCAAACCAACGGGGAGGATGAGTAGATTACGAATTGGCGCTGGATTTTTTGAAATTTCATATCTTTTTTTGTAGCGAGTACCCCCTATTTTTTCTATTTTTTGAACATTTGGGAATTCGGAATAAAGTGGTCATTTTGAAATATTTGATCCTGTTTCAGGCTTTACTCATTGTCCCCGTTCGTTTGACAACCATATCGTATGGGTTTCAAAATATTCAAAAATATTGAAAAGATATTTGGTCCCCCTACTAAAAAATAGGGCTAAAATTTTGAAATCCAGCACCAACCCGTAATCTACTTGAGTAGTAGTTCTCATCGTTCCTGTTCGTTTGACATCTATATTGTAGGAGTTCCAAAATGTTTACAAATCTTGAATAAAATTGGGGTTATTTCCTCAAAAAAATTTTCAAAAAAATAATAATTAAAGTTTTATAAAAACTTTTTACAACTAAATTTTTATAAATTTTTTTTACAAAAATTTTTATAAAAATAATTAAAAAAAAATTTTTACAATAAAAACTTAGTGAATTTATCAAATGTAAGTTTTTTCTCTTTGATAAGTTCGACAGAAAGCCAGACAACAAGAAAATTCTTTTTAGCGAATTCTTTAGCTAATTTGTTTTTCGAAACAATTTTTGAAACATTTTTATTATATAATCTGTTTCCCAGCGTTATACGAAAAAAATTTCTTAATGATGGCCTAGTTTCCAAGGCGTTGGACACTCATTTGAATCGATCCCCATCATGTCGATTTGCGAACAACGGTCGTGGAGTCATGAAAATTTTTGCATAGGATATTTTTATGCGAAGAAATATGATCCTGACGTTATTTTTGCATTTTGCCCTTTGAAAATGCCATTAACGACCACGCAGGGATGCTTAAAAGCACAGATTTTAGATTTAGGGTATCCTGGCATTAAAATGACCTGATTTTTACCTCCAAGGGTATTCAAGGGCATAAAACTCGATTCTGACGTAATTTTAATATTTTAATACCAGGATACCCGACATTTAAAATCCGTGCTTTTAAGTATCCTTTTTGTTCTGATTGGGTGGGGATTTAGGCAAAAAAATTTAAAAAATTAAAAAGAGAAGCAAACTTATTATGAAGATGAAAACGCTAACATAATGACAATTTTTTTTTAAGTTTTTGAAAAGCCACACATACAATTTAATTTTTTTTAAATCTCTGTATTAAAACTAAAACTCGCATAACTGGCATTAACTCATAGTTGCAACCCAAAACAGTCAAATAGCAGTTTGAACACTTCGATCATATTATATATTTTGAGATGAAAAAGTTAAAAATTAGTTAAAATATTAAAAAATATAAATAGCTAAAGTATATAAAAAATATAATATCCATAAAACTCGTTTATAGAAGAAAATTATCAGAAATGATGTTTACTTCTCCAAAATATAGTGCCTCTTCTTTTTTTATTACACTTCTCTTTGACATATACATAAAAATCCATTATAAAAACTCATATTTTTATAGCACGAAAATAAGTAGCTAAAATGACATATAAAAAAGCCGACATAAGTTCCTTATGGCAAGGTCTTAAAAATTGTTTAAAATATTAAAAAATATATAAATATAAAAAAAGACTGTTCATCCAGCTCCAAAAAACCAAATATTGGCTGAAACATTTGCCAATTTTTGTCTATTTTCGGTTGTAGCCAAATTTAGCCTTATAGCTGCTAATAAAGCAGCAGCAACCAAGCCGCCGCTGAAACTATGACAGAAGAAGAGCATAATCAGCTCCGCCAACAAATTCGCCGCCTCATCAAGAACAGAACAATGACTACTACTCACGACTATCGTCTACCTTGAGAGCCTATTCCACAGCCACAAAACGTCTATGACAGACTTTTAAAGAATCGCGAGCAAACCAGTAAGCGTACGCAAAAAAGCTTGACATCTATTTTGTAAGATTAATATTTTATAAATGGGATAAAAAAATATGAGTTGATCTTATCAACTCATTAATAATAAAGATATACTTTCAATATTTCAGGATAAATGAAATTGATTTTTGAAAAATCAAATAAACTTGACCCTCTTTGACCCTTATTAACCGATAGTAAATCTTTTTTCAATACTTTCGGATCAAATGCGCTAAAACGAAACAAAATCTTTAATAGAATAAAAGCATATAACTCTTCATCTACCTCATATTCCATTAACTCTTTGCTAGTAAAATCGAGTTTTCGCCTAGAAGCTAACAGCGGGGGTTTCCTTCTTAGATGCCCGACGTCTCAGTTTCTTTTTTCTTGATAACTTATATACCTCTTGCATAATGCGCTAAGACGGCTACGGAGAGTACACGATTGAAACAAAGGAAGCAAATTCGGTGAAGGTAATTGTGTCCGATTTTTAGCCTAAAATTGCATACATGAAATAAGAAATATATGTAAAAATTTGGGCAAAAACATAAGCGGGGATCAAGGCAATTTTTTCGAGTTTTTAAAAAATTTCAAAAATCAGTTTAGTTCCACTTTTTTTCTACATAGTCAAATTTCGACCGCGAGGTGTCATTTCGCCTTCAAATTTTATGGGGAACAACTTTGTAGAACGTCACTTTTCCGATAAAATTCATCTATGCGGTCAAAAATTGGCTTTTGACCAAAAATCGTGAAATTCGCATAATAACATAATAAAAATGCCTATAACTTTTTTTCTACAAAATACAAAATCGACCGCGATGTGTCAGCGTATCATATTTTTAACTCATAAAAGGGAAAAAAATTTTGAACTAATATTTAACGCATTCTCCTGGGGATACGTATGTTTGTTTTGTTTTTGAGGGTTCCTATACCCATTTTAGGCGTTTTTGATAATTAACTTTTGCAAGATGATGGGTAGAAATTTTTTTTAGCTTAAGAATTTTTTCAGACTAAGAGCTTCCTAATGATAGGTCAATATTATGGATTCCCATTTAAAACTATTTAAAATTGTGGCAAACTTTAATCGAAATTTTCGAAAAAAACTTTTTTTTAAAAATTATTTCAAAAATTTATTTTCTTATTTACTTCTTTTAATTTGTCATAGAATGTTGAACAAAAATCAAATACTTGAATTAGTGACCGTCACGGTATCAGAAGCGACCGTACACGAATTTCACTAAAAAAAACCATACATAACCGATTTTTGAGTTTTATGTTTTTTTGAAAGGTCATATCGAGCCAAGTTTAATGGCACCTTTTTTTCCACATAGAACATCAAATAAGTAGGTTTTTCTATCCAATCTTTGAGCGTACCTCAAAAATCGCGATTTTTCGAAACATCGTAATTTTTTTTACTTTGTTTTCGAATTTGATCGGATTTTTTGATATAATTAGTAAATTATACTTGATTATACGCTTTTATCAAGTTTTTATTTCGGGTTTGTTATTTTTCGACTAACATATGCCAGTTTTCAAAATGACAGATTTTGAAAAAAGCGCCAAAACTTTTTATTTTAATACTTGGCAATACTTTGGCACTACTCCGATTAATAGTTGAATATATGCTACACACGCTGGAGCAAACATTTGGAAAAAATATTTAGTCCTGATTAATCCGCGAGGCAATATATTTTATAAAACACTAAATGTAGGTATAATAAATAAATATATTTCACAGAATATTTGATTGTTAAATATTAGCCTCTGCGGTGCATTGGCGAAGCTGTTGACAGTTGCACCACAATGGAGTCAGGTTCGACTCCCAGCCTCTGCAAATAGTTTTTGCTCAAAAAATTTTTTCGATTTTTTAAAACTTTTTTAGAAAATTCTTTTAAATTTTTTAACAATTGGCCCTCTAGGGGCAATTTTATACGGGGAATCAATTGCGCGCACTTTCGAGCCGTGAAAATGCTTCCTTGACCCTAACTCAGAGAAGGGATCGGTGTTTTGAAGTGAAAATCAATTTAAAAATTTTCGGATTTTATTTATAATGTTTTTCGCTTCAAAACACCGATCCCTTCCCTAAACCAGGGTCAATTAAGCGTTTTCATGGTTCGGGAGTGCGCACAATCGATTCTACGCCTAGAAAAACCTAAGAATCGACGGTTTTCTCATAAAAATCCGAAAATGTTTGATTTTCGTTTCAATACACCGATTCCTTCCCTGAATCAGGGTCAAGGAAGCGCTTTCAAGGTACGGGAATGTGCGCAATCGATTCCCCGCATAAAATTACCCCCTAGATGTTATAAAATTTTATTCGGCCGTAAGTTGGACTCCCCTTTAAATGTTGAAAACGCCGATGTACGCTTTTTCCGGATTTTCAATGGAAAATCCGTGTACGTTGGACCCCTTTTTCTAATGCTAACTTTTCGAGGTAAAAAGCGTTTTTGATGCGGCTTTTTTTCAGTATATGGTTTTTAATAGCATAGAATTTGATTATAAACTGTTTTTGGGGAGATTTTTTTATGATTTTATCGAGTTCCGAAAATGCGTGGCGGTCCCTATATATGGATCATTATTAATCCCTTAGGCACGGCTATATAATCCTGCAGAGTTTTACTGAAAATAAGGCTTTTATCGTATTTATCAGGTATGAAATATTGTTTAAAAATAATGTTATTTTCATCGAAAGACATTTAATTACGTCTGAAAAAATATATTTTTAAAAATGGACTAATTTTCGGTAACTCTTTAGGGTTAACCCCTATCATAAAATGGACTTCAAATTCAGATTCCTCACCTCGAAAAACCTTAAGAAAATGACCAAAACCATTTTTCTAGCCTTCTGGGATCATGAGAAAACCTTAAAAATGTATTTTTGTTTTCGACCTTAAAATTTTGTTTTTGGTCCAAAAGTGAGGGTAACTTTTTTCAAAAGTCGATATCTCCATGAGGAAAAAAGATTTTTCGACGCGGTTTTCGATTTTGAATCGTTTCAACACTCAATTAACAAATGCAAAAAGAATTAATGTTATCGGGCTTAACCATCGTTTTTTATCAGCTTCCGAAAACTTGTCCCATATATGGGACAGCCGTGCCTAAGGGGTTAATATAAAAATTTTCCGGTCCTAAAAAATTCTTCGGGTCCAAAAATCACAAAAATGTACTTTTTTACTCACCCTGTAGTAACGAGAGCCGAGCACTCCGCGCTCAAAGGGAAGAAGAAGAGATGAGTATGAAGACTCTCGAGCGCTTGCCTCCGAGAGTTTTCTTTTCTCGAAGCGCTTCTCCCTCGGAGCGGTTGTAGTGACGTGTAAATATGTGAATTTTACAGGATCAATAATACTGATCCTATTTCACATGCTACCAGATCAGTAATTACCGATTTCATTAACATTTTCGACCCCAACGGCTATACATTATTTCTGGCACCCGATTTTTATATCCTAAGATTTTATATTGGGGGTATTTTACGTATACGTAAAATTTACGCGCACCTAAAAACTATTTTCTCCTGTAGTCAAAATTCCAAAATTACTTCGGATTCGTGTTCCCATACCCAAACCCCGAGTACAAAAAATCAACTGAATTTGGAGAACTTTTTGAAAAATCGATTTTTTTACGTATACGTAAAAATGGGGGTACATATAATTTTTTTGTCTCCGATTTCGATGATTTTGGTGTCAATCGTCTTCTCTCATCGTCCCTTACAACTTTTGTTTTAGCGTCTCGAGTTTAAATCTAATGTTCCCGATCGTCTAGACAGGTAAACACACATTACATGTTTAATGTAGTAGGATACGCTCAATTTTTACCTTCTTTTATTGCTTCCAATAAACTTTCTTCAGTTGCTGTTCCAGAGTTCCNGTTCCCGATCGTCTAGACAGGTAAACACACATTACATGTTTAATGTAGTAGGATACGCTCAATTTTTACCTTCTTTTATTGCTTCCAATAAACTTTCTTCAGTTGCTGTTCCAGAGTTCCAAACTACTGTGATATTTGTCTTAAAGCCAGTCTCATTTTGAATCAATCTTTTCTTTTTGGAGTCAGAAAAATCTAACAAGATGGTTAAAAATATTAAAACTATCCTAAAATTTTTGAACATATTCTAGCGAAAATCCTAGCCATATTCTAGCGAAAATCGACAAAATTTTCATTAATTTTATGAATCACAAAAAATTATGATTCAATGTCTATGGACTTTAGCTTTAAAGAGGTGGAAAATTTGCCGAAAAATCGAAAAAATAAAATTTTTGGACCAAAAAATAATATTTTTAATTTTTTGGTAATTTTTGGCAAAAAGCGAAAAATAAAAATTTTGATATTTTCATTAAAAAACAATTTTTTGAAAATTTACAAAAAATACTTTTTTTATAAATTATAGCAGAATTAGGAAAAAAATTAATTTTATCAATAATGTAATTTTTTTAAATTTTAAAGAAAAGCTAAAAATGTTAAAATATGATTCTTTTTTGTGGTTTTGACTTGCTTTCTCCGTTTGTATAATCATTTTAGCATTATCATTTTTTATAAGCATCGGTGGTTCAGGGTAGAATGCTCGCCTGCCACGCGGGCGGCCCGGGTTTGATTCCCGGCCGATGCAATTTTTTTTCATTTGTGACGAAAATCGACTTATTTTAAAAATATTTTTTTATTGGCAGCTGTAAAAGAATATAAAATTTCAATGTTTATTTTTTCTAGATTCTGAGTATAAATAAATGGATTTCCTTCATGATCCCATCTAATCCAAAATGAAGACCTTTCTGTTTCTTCTGTAAATAGCAAAAAATAGTTTCCGCGAAATGCCTAAGACATTTTTAGTCTCAAAAAGTGATTTTTGGGACACCTAAAAAATCAGAAAAATCGTTCTAATTAAACAACTACGAGGTTTTGTCAAGAGGTAATTTAGAGAACAAATAAAGTAGAATTCACCATCTTTCCAATGACACCAAAACCATTTGATATGGGTTTAAATTGATGGAGATATGACCATTTGAAGTTGTGCACTGACCATTTCTGAAGAACTTTGAAATTCATTATCTCAAAAACTATACATCCGTTTCACAAGATTTTTAGGGCACTATTGTTTTTCAATGAGCTCTACTAAATGGCGTTGTTATTTTTCAGATCCTTAAGGAAAAAAATCAGGTTTTCGCTTCAATACACAGACTTATGAAAATATTTTAAAGATAAAGTCGGTCACATGATTATCAACTTGCAAAAAACCGTATATGAAAATCTTTTTCCTATTTTTTTCCATTGTATCTGGATCACCCTGTAGTAAGATAAATTTATGTTGTGCAATTTCAAATTACTTTATCAACAAAATAACATCAATTTTCCAAAAATAAGTCTATTACTATTAAAAAATCACCTTATGACTGGCTTTGTTTAGAAGATCTGTTGGTTGCCTTTCGTAATATGTTGTTGACAATATTCCGAAAGAAGTAGGCAGAAAGATAAAACGAATGTGTTGTTGGAAATTTATTCTTTTGCAAACGGTGTTGTTTTTAAGAGTCGGAGCGTTTTTATTCGACAGGTGGCTATTTTGAGATGCTTTTATTCTAGAGCATTTGTATAAAAAGTTCGTCATTTGTTTTGGGAGTATCTTTTTGAGCGATAGGATTTATTTTTATAGTCTAGCTTTAGAAGATCTGTTGGTTTTCGGACTTTTACGAGTAAATAATTTTAGATCAATTTTGTGACTATTTCTTGACTAATTTTAATCATGGACCGTATGCATCCTAATTTGCCTAAACAAGAATTCGAAGATAGAGATACTTTTATAGTAAGGGTTTCTAATTATAATATAACTTGGTGAGGGAAATTCCATTTCAATGAACTTTAATTTTTAAAATATCAAAAAAGAAGCTAAAAAAGTTATTTTAGGATCACCATAACAACTTGGAAGATCTTCGACATGAATTTGGTAGCTCGGCGTTTGAAAGTTTCTGGGCGGAAGATGATCAAGAACCGGATAGGGAAGGCTTGAAAACCAATAAATAACTAGTTGAGACACGCGCAGTGATAAAGGGGAGGGAGAGGCAAAAGTTCCGATCATATTTTCAAGTCGGGTGAGTGGGTTAGGATAAATTGCACAACTATCCTCAATTGAAACATAGCTTGATCAAAAATTTTGGCTTTAGGGCAACTCGGAATGGGAAACTCGTTACGGGCAACTCGAAACGAAAAATAATTCTAAAAACAAGATTTTTTCAATAAATTTAACATTTACCTAAAAAGCAATTTATCCTTCACGATGAGACGAATAAAATGACATCAAAATTATCCAATTTGAAAATTGTGTTGGGTTATTGAAACGAAAAGTTTTCGTTTCAATAACCTAAATCGGTCTCCAACTTGGATAATTTTGATGTCATTTTATTCGTCTAATTGAGCTGAGAAATATATGTAATTGCTTTTTTAGATAAATGTTAAATTTATTGAAAAATTTAGTTTTTAGAATTATTTTTCGTTTCGAGTTGCCCTACAACTGAAATTTTGCTCCTTAGGTCAGAACTTTTGCCCCTTGTTCAGTATATCCTCCCCAGATCATAACCTTTGCTTCATCCTGTAAAAAGTCTCTTGTTTTATTCTATGTAAATATATAAAACAAGAGACTTTTTTCATGGTTTTTTAATTGCTCATTTGTTATATTTTGGATTTTTGTGTGTAAATATGGAAATAAAGATTTTTTAAACTCCACCATTAAAAAATTTGAGCACAAATTCTCTTATGAAAACGATATTTTGATTAAAAACGCTTGTTTATTATGTTGTTGATTAGTCTTGTGTAGAAAATTAATTGAAATGTGGAAAAGAAGAAAATTTCAGTGTTTGTCCGTCTGGACTTTCGCTGTGCGTAATATGCAACAAAGTCGAATGGCAAGAACTCTTCTGTTTTCTCTATTTCGCAATAAAGGCAAATTGTATATTTTTTTATTTTTTGCTCTATTGGGTTTTTCCACACACAATAATTTTATATTTTTGCTTTTTTCAAATACTTTTACGGAATATTTCACTACCAAAAATGACCGATAATAAATCTTTGGAAAAACAAATTGATGAGAAATTTCATGTTTACTACAAACTGGACTATGCTCTCGTTCAAACTGAAGCCGATCCACAAAAACGCGTATTTACATTTGAACCCGAAATTCAGACTCATGGTAGGCTTTAATGGATTTTGCACTAAAAGTCCATTTTAAGGTGCCAGTCAGGGTGCTCGTCGCTATTTTGCTGCAAGAGTGAACGAGTTTTGGGAATGGTATACCAAAGAGTGCACTGCACCTCGATATTTTTATGAGCTTATAAAAGAGTCGGCACCATGTCGTTGCTTTTTTGATTTGGAATATTATAAAGAGTACAATCCAGATGTAGTCCCGCAGAAAATTTTGAGAGACTTTTTGAACATTGTATGCGATTTTTCAAGAAATTTTTAGATCTGAAATTAGATCCTGATAAGAATTTTTTGTTGTTGGATTCGTCAACTGAGCAGAAATTTAGTGTGCATATTCTTGTGCATATGCCGGGTGGCAAGNTTTTTCAAGAAATTTTTAGATCTGAAATTAGATCCTGATAAGAATTTTTTGTTGTTGGATTCGTCAACTGAGCAGAAATTTAGTGTGCATATTCTTGTGCATATGCCGGGTGGCAAGTTGTTTCCACCACCTTCACCGCAAGGTTGGATTTGTTTAGTATGGGAGTGGGGTGAAATGAACAAAATTTGGTTCGGCTCACTCCTCTCCTAAAAATTCGTGCTATCTAAATTTATAGCTTTGAAAGAGCCGATTATTAAGAAGCTGTGTGAACTTTGCAAAGAGCGACGAGTTTGTCTGGTCAATTCGAATAAAGGCGAAAAATGTCTGCATGATATGGTCATTTATACGCACAATCGTGATTTTCGCTTACTTCTTTCCACAAAGAGGCAAAAGAAAGCTGCTTTCAAATATGCAGAGTATTGCAAATTTTATGGTACGCTTATTTTGGAGACAAATCCATCCCAAAGTGTCTGGATTTTGGAAAACTAGGGAGGGTTTGTCTTCTTCAAAGATATCACAAATATCTAATACCATACATTTTTAGACACTCGCCCAGCTGATGATGATTATCAACTATTCTTGGACTCACTAATCACACCGCTTGACTATGAAAAGTACCCAGTTTTCGAACAAAAAGTATTGGACAAAATTTTGGTCGATGGAAAAGTTGCCAAAAAAAGAGGAAGCTCTAGCCAGAAATCTCAAGGAACACAAGCCAAGAAACGCAAGAGTACCAATTTTATCTTGAAATAGATTTATTATTGTTATTGTTAAAATATTGTTGTATATATTGCCCTAGGAAAATATTTTTTGCGCACCAAGCCTAGGCTTAGGCTTAGACTTAGGCCTAAGCCTAGGCTTAGGCCTACGCCTTGTGCGCAAAAAATATTTTTTGCGCAAAAGTTTGCGCGAAAAAACCAACCTATTGCCCTATACCTCATCTTTTGTCAATGTTTTTCACGGCGGACCAAAGCCAAAAATAAAAACTCTTTAAAAACATTAAAATACATTGTTTTATTTGAGTAATATTCGTTATTAGTCAGTGTTATCGATGGCTCAAAATGCTGGTGAGAAGCGTAAGATAAAATGCATGGAGTGATTTTTGGACGCTGAAGAAAAATTTGTTAGCTCCCAAAAACGTAAAAAAAAGGCCTAAATTTTACAGTTTTGACAGAAAAAGTCCATTTTCTAAGAAAAAAATCGCTCCATACTCTTGTTTTCTAGACGACTAGTAATCGTTTGAACTATCGAGCTCAAAAAATGGTTGAGTCCATAAAAAGTTATTAGCCTCTGAAGTTTAGAAAAATTGAAAATTCAAACAAGCTTTAAAAAATCAAGAAAAGAGCTTTTCAACAAATTTTCTTCTAGACTTGTAGATTAAAAGATGTAGAATGTTGTAGAAAAAAATTATTCGATTTCATTTAGTTTGTGTTGAGATATTGTAATTTTTAGTCATCTATCGAAAACTCAATTTTTTCAGAACATAGAAAATTTGTGAAAAAATCGAAAAATTGCTACAGTGTCTTTAATTCGATTGAAATGAGTTATTAGCATTGTAAGAACCCGTTTTTTAATGTTTTTATCAAAAACTCGTATTTTTTCCTACTTTGATCCTCTGTGCTTTATATACAAAATATTTAAGGGGGGGGGGTTTAAATAATGGATCAATCTCTGACAAAAAAATTTTCTCGATATGACTTATATAGGGGTAATTGGATGAAGGAATCGATTGTACCCATGGAGTGCGAAAACGCCTCCTTCACCTTGTTTTCCTGAAAATATCGATTTGGGAGAGGTGAGTTCCAAATTTTTCTGACAATCTCGTAAAAATCGAGTTTAGAAAATTCATGCGAAGCCTGGCGAACAAAAATTGTTGAAAAATCAATATTTCATGAAAACAATATGAAGGAGGCGTTTTCACTCTTCGGGAGTGCGCACAATCGATTCCTCGCATCAAATAGGTCATATCGAGAACAAATTTTTGTCGTAGATTGACCTATTATCTGGACGCCCCTTTAAGTTGGTATATAAACAAAAATAAGTGATGATTTTGGTGTTTTGGAAAGCTGGATTAACGCGCTATAACTATTGGGAAGATCATATTTCTTTTCCTGGTAGAAAACAGTAAAATGTAGAACGGCGGCTGGGAGATTGAACATGGGCATAGCTGAAATTGGACGATTTATTTCAAGCCGTTCCTTGGACACTAGGCCACCGATATATCCAGACGGTCTTCTTTCCCGACCAAATTACATCGCATCGGTCAATTCTATTACATTTCCCTTCTTCTTTCGGACGTGTTCTCACGTCTTGACGATGTTTTCATTCTGCTCCCCATCCATGCTTCTTCGTTTGGTATATAAACAAAAATAAGTGATGATTTTAGTGTTGTGGAAAGCTGGATTAATGCTCTATAACTATTAGGAAGATCATACTTCTTTTCCTGTTAGAAGACACATTACACTCTTGGTAATATCATTCATTTTTACCTATCTAAAAATTCAGTTTTGGCGGAAAGTGCATAAAGGAATATTTTTATCATTCTAAGAACAGGAATTTTGAAGGCATTCAGAAAATATTTCAGATCAACAATGTGAACAACAAGTTATGCCTTATCAGTATTTTTGCTTTGTACTGGAAAAAACTTTATGTGGTATATATTTGTCTTTCTTTTTTCCAATTTTTCAGTTTTCTATAGTCTTAGAAGAAACACGTCCGAACTCATGGTCAAAATTTTTGACAAGGCTATAGTTTTTAGAGCATCCGAACTACGTCAAAACTGAAAAAATTAGCTGCCGAAAATCTATCCCTAGGGAGTTAGAGCCCAAAATGTGATTTTTGGGGTCAAAATTAGGGTTCAAAGATATCTTCATAACATTTTATGGGTCAAAGCTTTTTGATAATTCGTTCTATCTCAATTAGGGGTGAAAAAGACGCAAATTATGATATATTAACTTTTGCCGCCGACCTTTATCTTCATGGATAAAAACGCTTTACAAAAAGGGCACCTTTTGTGAGAAATTGATATTTTTACCCCCCCCCCCCATGTTTTGACTGGTCTTCGTCCGGCCAAAACATAAGAGGTCTCCTTACGATTTTTTCTGGTCTTCGACCGAAATGGAGGGGGAACTACACCGGGTTCCTTCTCCAGGGCCATCCTTGGCTGAGATGTTTAAATATATGCCCTTTTTACATTAATTCCTCTTTTCCTCTATATTACCTTTCATTCCAACTTCGAAAATCCAGAATTACTGCTCAACAGTTTTCCTTTTCAAATTTTATTTTCAATAATCGAACCTTTTCAACATATATTGAATTATACTAATTTAGAAAATGAATCAGAATATAAACTTTTTTACTAGAAATCGATTACTTTTCTCTCAACTCCATTATTCAACTTCTATAAGGCTTAAAGACACTCTAGCCAACAACATTTTTGAACACAACAAAAAAGTAGCAAATTTTCGACAAACTCATGGAGCTACTGTTATTCAAAATGTCACCATTGATATGATTTATGGTGGAATGCGCTCGATGAAAGCTCTTATTTGTGAAACATCTGATTTAGATCAGGATGAAGGTATCCGATTTCGAGGATATACTATCCCAGAAATCCAAAAATTGTTACCCAAAGCTGAAAATGGTGACCAGCCTCTACCTGAAGGCATCTGGTGGCTTTTACTCACGAGTGAAATTCCGACTGCAGATCAAGTTCAAGAAGTGAACAAAGAATGGGTAAAAAGAGCAGAAGTACCGGAACATGTTATAAAAATGATGAAAACTTTTCCAAAAAATCTCCATCCGATGTCACAACTGGTATCAGCAATTGCCGGACTCTCGAGTGAATCAAAATTTGCTAAAGCATATGAAAAAGGATTGAAGAAAATTGATTATTGGGAATATGTTTATGAAGATGCTATGGATTTATTGGCAAGACTGCCAACTGTCGCGGCTATGATTTATAGAAATTTGTATAGAGATGGTGAAAGTGTTGGAGGAATTGGTACGTCTATAATTTTTTGTTTTTAAATCTTTTTATCTGACATAAGTCGGAGCTACTACACCTGGGGGGCGCACTTAACAGGGATAAAAATGCCGAAGTCAAAACGTCAAAAAATTTTTTGAAAATACACTATATAGGGGTAAAAATTGACGAGGAATACGTTGGAACTATTATTTTTATGTCAAACTCACTTCAAACCTTTGAATTTTCGACTTTTTTTAAACGCTAAAAATAGATAGAATTCAAAAAGTCAGTAAAATAAGTAAATTCAAAAAAGGCGAAAATTCAAAGGTTTCCAGTGAGTTTGACACAAAAATAATAGTTCTAACGTGTTCCATCGTTTTTATCCCTATATAGTGTATTTTCAAAAAAAATTTTGACGTTTTTACTTCGGCATTTTTATTCCTGTTAAGTGCGCCCCCCAGGCGTAGTAGCTTCTACAAGTCTAATCTTATAGGGAACAAAATAGAAAAAATCCAAATCCTTTGTGAATAGTGTCTACACTCCGTTTTCCGCTGAACGCCCAAAAAAGTTGGCGCACCATAGCCTTGTGACTAGAAGCCAAACTATGAAGATGCGAATTCGATCCCTCCCGGAATCAATTCTTTTAGCAGTGTCCAAAATTGATCAAAAATTTTGCCTAGAAGTAGTTTTATACGAGAAACATAGATCCGCTGTTATTTTTTCATGAAAAAATTTTTGACCAATTTTAGACAAATTAATTTTTTGACTTTTTTTCATGAAAAAATAATAGCAGATTCGTGTTTCTAGCATAAAAATACCCCTAGGCAAAATTTTTTATCAGTTTGGGACACTGCTAAAGAATTGACTTCGGGCAGGATCGAACCCGCACATTCATATTGATAGTCTGGCTTCCTAGCCACTAGGCTATGATGCACCAACTTTTTTGGACCCTCAACAGGAAACGGAGTATACTGTGTTCACAGTTGAACAAGAGGAGGCCAAACATTTTTTGCTTGTATGAAATACATTGTGACCTATTATCCTATTAAGTCCTTGGGGGGTTTTTTGAAGATAGCAATTACCCGACCTTAAAAAATGTATTTTAATTTTATAGAACCGGATAAAGACTGGTCTGCCAACTATGTTTCTCAGCTCGGATATAATCATCCCAAATTTATCGAACTCCTCCGCCTGCACCTCGTCCTACATTGCGACCATGAAGGTGGAAATGTCTCAGCCCATACATCTCATCTAGTCAGTTCTGCTTTAACAGACCCATATCTATCCATATCAGCTGCTATTGCCGGACTAGCTGGACCATTGCATGGATCTGCTACACAAGAGGTGCTTATTTTTATAGAAAAAATTATAAAAGATCTTGGTGATGACCCAACAGAAAATCAGCTCAGTGAATGGATTTGGAAACATCTTAAAAGTGGGCAAGTTATCCCCGGTTATGGTCATGCTGTATTAAGAAAAACCGACCCGAGGTATAGCGCTTTCCGAGAATTCGGTTTGACACATTTCTCAGAAGATCCAAAATTCAAACTAGTCTCAAATATGTACAAGATCGTACCGGAGCTTCTATTAAAGCAAGGGAAAGCCAAAAACCCATGGCCAAATGTTGATGCTCATTCAGGTATTATGCTACAATATTATGGGATGAAAGAAATGAACTATTATACGGTGTTAGTAGGGATTTCCAGAGCTATGGGCTGTTTGGCACAGATGATATGGTCAAGAGGTATGGGATTGCCGCTAGAAAGACCAAAATCGCATAGTACAGAAGGGTTGATGAAAATTGTATTAAAGTTATAGATTGATAAGGGTCTACACACAGTGCGGTAATTTTGATCCAGATTTGGAGAGGAGGGAATTTTCGGGTTGGTGCGATCCAAACTGTTAACAAAATATACCACGGTTGAGAGGACAAAATTCTAAGATTTTTGACATGGGAAGGGGTACCCCACTGGAAAAATTAGAAAATTGATTTTTTTGTTGTTGTTGTTACGTTATAATATATCCCGGGATACCCTCGCCGTTCGGAAGCCCCGCAGTCGCTCGGTGTCCAGTTTATATAGTAAAACTTTCTTACAAATAAATTATATATTAAATAAATTCCACATTGGCCAAAAACCTAATGGGCTATAACAATAATATGGATTATAACATTGCATCGGCATTATAGGTGGAATAAAATATGAACGCATTTGATGTATTGTATATAGTTGTTGTATCAGTCGTTTTCGTTGATCTAATTCCATTTGATACTCATAAAACATGACTTCGTCATCTAAATAACTTGGCTGTTTCAACCGAGAATTTTTTGAGCATTCTGACTTGTTGCATAAATAGTCACTTTCACCAGTTTGGAATCGTTCTAAATATTCAATACTAAATAGTACAAAATATGAAATAGTCAATATATATAAAAGAATTGTACAAAAAGTATATTAGAATTAGAGTCTGTATCAAAGCCCATCTACGGAGATTATTTCTGGTAAATACTCGAGTAGGTTTGCGTCAAACAATCTCCATGACTATGCTTGATCCTGACCCTAACGCGAATTACAAAATTTTTTGTGAATGTCTTATACAGGGTGTCTACGCTAAGTATGCACACCAATGATTTGGCATTATCTCCACAACCATGACGAATTTTTCGATGCGGTTTTTTTAAGTTAGGTAGGTTAAATGTGCATCGAACGAAGTGAGTTTCAATAAAAGTTCCTAATATTTTTTTAATTCTCCGTGACTATGCTTGATCCTGACCCTAACGCAAACTACAAATATATAATTTAAAATAAAAGTTCCTAATATTTTTTTAATTCTCCGTGACTATGCTTGATCCTGACCCTAACGCAAACTACAAATATATAATTTAAAATAAAAGTTCCTAATATTTTTTTAATTCTCCGTGACTATGCTTGATCCTGACCCTAACGCAAACTACAAATATATAATTTAAAATAAAAGTTCCTAATATTTTATTTTAGCCTTACAATATTTGGTTTTAGGAAAAAACAACTACAGATTTTTTTAAATTGTCGCGGATTCTGAAAGAGCATGGCCGATTTTACTTACTTACAAAAAATCATGAAAAAAAAATTAAATTTTCGACTTGGAGCGTTTTGAAGTTAACCGCTATTTTCTTTTCGCTGCGAGTGGGATTTGATTCCGCTTACTTTGGAATCGAAGCTGAGAGCACTACCACTGAGCCATTTTAGCTGTTTAAATGAGCATTTTAAATTTTTTTATGATTTTTTACATATTTAAAAATATAAAACCTTTTTTCACGATTTTTTGTAAGTAAGTAAAATCGGCCATGCTCTTTCAGAATCAGCAAAAATTTTTGAAAAATTCTGCTGCTGAGGTTGTTTTTTCCTAAAACAAAATATTGTAAGGCAAAAATAAAATATTAGAAATTTTTATTTTTTGGTGGAACTATCTCGTTCGATGCACATTTAGCCTACCTAACTTAAAAAAGCCGCATAAAAAAATTCTCCATGGTCCCGGAGATAATGCCACATCTGTGTGCACTCTTAGCGCCCTGTATATAAATCTAGTACCAAAAGGGAAACATACCACTATCATAAAAGTGTTCATTGACCCATCTGATAGTATAGCTTTCTTTGTCATTTTTATCATCGTCTTTATTCACTACTGCTATAGATGGTTCAATATGCTCTATCTTTTTATGATAGCATTGGTGCTTAACTTTTGCATTATTTGTTCCCTCAAAATATTCAATCTTGTTCATCAACTTCCGAAACTTGCTGATCTTGGCTTGAGATTCACGAAGCACTTCATCAGATTCCTTCAAAATTTCATCAATATCCCTCAAGCTAAGATCGTTCTTCGAGTTCATGCTACTTCAGAATCTTCAAATAATAGTTCGAAACATATTCCTATCTCACAATAGTTAATCTCCAGCAACATTTTCCTTTTATATCGACCTTAATAACTGATGGATCATTTGTTTCCCATGGAGTTTTGGAACGCCCTTGTACCCAATGAACCTCTACTGCAAGGTCGCTAAACAAACTTATATAAAAAACTAATCAATTAGTTCATGACATCAATGACAGAATTAACTTCTTTGTCAAAATGAAAAATATGTTTTAAATTTCCATTGATTCGAACTTTTTGGCTATCATTAGTGCAAAAGGATTATGCAAAAAACGAATTTTATATGAATGACTTCGATAAGCTAGCTCATTAATTAATCAAAATTTAAAATAATATTTGAAGCTTCCAACTTGATCGAAATTATGCAAGACTATGCCTCATTGTTGACTCAGCATTATTGTCCCATTTGGTAATCCGCAAACTCATGGGCGAGGACAAGCATGTCTGGCCTTGTCCACAAAAAGCTTGAGACAACATTGGTATTTTTGAATATTGATGAGATATGAACAAAGAAATGTAGAAGTTTGTCCAAGTACACGTAAAGAACGTCACAACGATGTATTCTGGCTATGAAAAGGGTTATATAAGGTTGATTCCAATGCTTTCAAGTATAGCCATACATATCACTAGTGCTACCACTACTCATCGATCAAATAATTATTAATCAAGTTCTTGAATGTAAGTTACTCTTAATCATGTAAGGAGGGTGATAATAATTTGGACAATACTCCATCAAGTGAGAGAAGGGTCGACTGGATGGGGACGAATTTTTTTAACTTCATCAAAAATATTATGGGGGTAATTTTATAATTTTTTGATTGGTACAAAGTTTTTGTTTAAAAATTCAATTTTTAGTCAACTATACATCATGAATTCAAATTTGAATATCCTTTTCATCTTAGCCATTCTTAACCAAACTCTAGCCTATACTTTGATTGTCGACAAATTTTTGGGCAGTTCTTCAAGTGAAGAAATCGATACTAGTCAATCATCCGAAACAGACTCCGACATCACATCTGCTCCAGAAAGCCGACAAATCGAGAACCTAAGTTTTTGGGAATCCTTATGGAGTGAGCCAAATTCTCAGAGACTTCAAAAAAAGACAAAAATTGTGAAGAAAAGAGAAATTGATGTGGAAGAAAAAACTCCAGAGGCGTTAGAAGGTATGGAAAAATCTACTGTGCGAGAAATTGATGTAGAAAGTTTGAAACCGATTGAAAAAGTAGAAAACCCCTTAAAAGAAGACCCTCATCGCCAATTCGATAAGGTTTCTTTAAAAAAGCGAGTTCAACAAATGAATGCCCAAGCTCAAATGAGTGCAAACTCAGAAAATTCTGAAACATTTTTCCGCTATCCCAAGAATACCGAAAAATTAGAGATCTGGGAAACTTTGGAGCCACTAGGATATGGTGACATCAAGCCAGATTTTAATGCTTCACAGAAAGAGTTTGAACAGACTGCCATGGAAAATAAATTACAACAGTTAAAAACACAAATGAGAGCAACTTCAAATTTCTCCAAAAAATTGTCTGGGAACAAAGAAAAAAGCGAAACCAAATTAGAAACATGGGAGACATTAGAACCGGTCGGGTATGGAGAAATCAAGCCAGATTTCAATGTTACTGAACAAGGTGAGTATGAAAAATAAATTTGAAAAAAATGTTGCCCACTTTAGAGCCCAATCAACTTGAATGTTGTTCCTGTGCCAAGGTTTGGGATGAATCATCTATACTCGGCTCTGAATCCGATTCCGCTGGCCGATGGAACCGAAATTTGTACTCTGACAAAAATTTCACCGATTTGTCGTTTGCTAGTGAAAATGATCCCTTAAATATAAACCAATGTAACTGTAATTGGGACAAGAATATAGAGGTACTTGGTGACATGATAGAAACAGAAAAAGAAAAACTGGAGAGGTGCAAAAGGTGTTGTTGTATAGGAATGGCTGTTGCGGCAACACCTTTGTTGACTGTTGGTATGCAAAATAAGAAAAAAAATTTGAACTATTGTAGTATCTCTAAGAACTAACACTATCAGTAGAGCAGTGAGGTCAAAATCAAAAAATAATGATAGGCAAAATTTTTATGTAATTTTATGGGGGTTTGCTTTCACAACTTTTTTTTGATTCGATAAAATTAAAATTTCGATCTTGCGGGGATCGAACCCTCAATATTTGAGATAATCTTTCCGCCACTTTCTCTTGCGCTACGTGGGTGACACTTTTCGTAACGCTCGCCTTGAAAAGGGTTGTACTCGTTTATAGTAGCAGGATGATCTTCATAAAAATTTTCTTTGCGTATTTTTAGGCTGTGGTTGCGGATGTGGTTGTGGCATAGCTATGGCTGTACCGGCTACTCCCATGATGGTTATGGGATGTGGTATATAATACCCATTTTTATATGAAATTAATGATATTTTCAGGTTGTGGCTGTGGTGGAGGTTATGGGTATTAGTTCATTCAACATGATATTTTATAGAATAGCCAGTTATTACCCTCCCATCCAGAAAATAAAAATTTTTGGGTACCATTCAACAATTAGTTCCCCACTCTACAATAGTTGAAAATTTTCCATAATTTTTTGAAAAATTATTCCTATTGAGTCAATTTTATGCATAGAATCTGAATTTTGCATTTTTAAAGCGTGAAAAAATTTCCTTGAATCATACATAGATTTTAAATACAACCCATTTGGGGCATAACGAGTTTGCCAATGCTTCACTTTGAGCACAATGATTTTGCCTATAGGCCATCTTAAGCATAGAGATTTTGTTTATAATCCATATAAAGCATAGTTATTCTTCTTACGATTCATTTTAGAAGTCTAAGGGGTATACGGGAAGTACCCCATTAGGAATCATAGTCAAAATCATTACGCTCAAAGTGAAGTATAGGCAAAATCATTATGCCCAAAATGGGTCATAGGTAAAATCGATATCTGATTCAAGGAAATTTTTTCACGCCTTAAAAATGCAAAATTCGGGTTCTAGCATAAAATTGATTCAATAGGAGTAATTTTTCAAAAAAATTTTTGAAAAACTTCAATCATCGTTAAGCGGGGCACTAATTGTTGAATAGTACCAATTTTTGTATTAAAAAATTCATTGTGGTCATTTGACATTTTGATGGTAAAATGAGTCCTTTTTTACAGGGAGTCCTAAAAAAACCGGATTTTTGCGATTTTTTCAAAAATGTTCAAGTTTTTAAATTTTCACCAAAATAAACCTTTACGGGGTTTTTCTAGGTAAGAAATTGATTGTGTGCATTGCCGTATCTTGAGAATGCTTCCCTGGTCCTGTATTAGCATATTTTCGCTTCACTACACATACCTCTTCCCTGATCAGGGTCAATGAAGCGTTTTCAAGGTTCGACAATGCGCGTAATCGATTCCTCGTATAGAAAAATTTCATTTAAGGTTATTTTGGTGAAAATTTAAAAACTTTTGAAAAAAATCACTCAAACATCGCAAAAATCCGGTTTTTTGGACACCCTCTATTTATGTTAAATGGCTTTGGAATTTTCTTTTTCTTCCTATTTTAATCTCTTATATGCATTTTTTGCATTGTTTGTATATTTCTGTATTTTTATTGTACATATTATACAGTAACGTTTAACACANAATTTTCTTTTTCTTCCTATTTTAATCTCTTATATGCATTTTTTGCATTGTTTGTATATTTCTGTATTTTTATTGTACATATTATACAGTAACGTTTAACACATAAAACATACAGCTTGTAAAACATTCCAATAAATACAATACACGTCACATCAATAAGGCACCCCCTAATTTTGCGTGTTTGGGGTTCAAATGAAAAAAATCCAACTTGCCAGTATTTTTTTCTGAAGGAGCATAACCAAAAACCATATTTAGGGGACAAATTAAAAAATTTGCATATTTCATTAAAAAATTATAGTGAAAAAATGAAAAATCAACACGTCACATCAATAAGGCCCCCTCCTAGAATTTTATACAAGTCGGCTTTTGATGCAATTTTTTGACAGATTATGATTTTTGAATGTTCTGAGTACGATAACAAATAAAAATAAAGATCTCCGAGCGCATTTGGAGCCATTTCTGAAATCGCCGATTTGCACTGAAAAAGGGGTTTTTGAGATTCCAAGTCCCATAACTTTTACTAGATTTTGATTTTTTTTTAGGAAAATCAAATACAGCTCCGTAGCAATCGTTTCTGTCGTCGATTATCAAAATCGGTGGCGTTTTAGCAGAGATAAAAGTCATTGAATTTTGGAACGTGCTTTTTCCATACAAATCTAAAGCAAAAACATGTTCCAAAAATCAAAGACTTTTATCTCTGCCAAAACACCACCGATTTTGATAATCGACTACGGAAACGATTGCTACGTGGCCGTATTCTAAGGCCCTACAAGAATTTTCCCAAAAATCAACATCTAGTTAAATTTATGGGACTTGGAAGCTCAAAAATCCCGTTTTCAGTGCAAATAGGCGATTTCAGAAATGGTCTTAAACACACGTGTACAAACACCCCCGAAAATTTAGACTTTTTGCGGGCGAAAAAAACGACCTTTTTTTTAGAAAATTTCTGGGAAAAATCAAAAAATTTTTACCCGCAGCTGCGGGCGAGCCGCAAAATTTTTCTCTCATTTCGCCCGCATCCCAGGAGCCTGCGGCCCGCGGGTGGGGGCGAAATGGGTCTCACCCGCAAAATTTGCGGGCGAAAAGTCATTTTGGCCTGCGGGTTGCGGGCGACCCCCCCCCCCCCCCCCCCCCCCCCCCCCGAAATTCGGGGGGGGGGGTTTGTACACGTGTGGTCTTAAATGCGCTCGGATATCTTCACTTTTATTTTTATCGTACTCAGAACTAAAAAACTATTTCAAAAATACATCATTTTTGATTTAGCACTATTTATTCAAGCACGAAATCTTCTTCTCAATGTTTACATATGGCTGGACTTCATTCTTCATTTAGATCTCCAACATAGGTATTTCTTAAAAGAGAATATAATTTAAAGTGATAAAAATGCCCTTACTCGATTGTATAAAACATTTATATCAATTTGGGGACAATTTTCATTGATAAACCGATGCCAATTTTTACCGAAGGCATAGTAGGGATCAATATAATTATTTCCCATCATTTGTTGGACCAGCTGGGGAAGTCTTTCGGCCTAGAAAAAATTAATTTTTAGATTATTTTTAAAATTGAGTAATTCCATCGTTTTTGCAACTTGTTTGATAAATCGAGTTAATTTTTTAAAAAAATTTTTAATTGATTTTACCCCTTCTCTTTACTTCTTTCCCATACCACAAATCATCGTCATTTTTGGTGAAGGGAAGGGATAAAATCATTTTTAATTCATTAGACTAGATCAAGGATTTTTCAACTATTTTTATTTTAACAATTTTTATATCAAAACTGATTGTCTAGTGTCGTTATAGTCTTTTAAAACGCACCAAAACCATATCCGGAAATTGTGTCATAATGGCCAAGTTGATCACGGAGGCCAAGCGGTCTTGAGGATCTTCTATTTTGTAGTGCTGAAAAAATATTTGAAAGCTAATCAAAAAATTTTTACGTCTCCATTAATGGTGACAAAATTGTTTTGCATCGGAACTCTTCCCGGATGATCATAAGGTAGTCGAGAGCGACTGATCGCCGTGGAGACTGATGCTCTCTAAAAATTGTTGGTTTTCAATTTTTTGAGCCCATTTTTTAGTTGTTTAAGCTTATTTTAAAATTTATAAAATGATTAAATGAGTTTATTTTAGTGTGTTTCAGTGATTTTCCTATTCCAGAACTGTTCCAAAATGTTCTAAAATAGAACAGGAACAGAACAGTTTAAAGTCCATTTCCAGCCACTTACCAAAAAAGTTTCCCTATCCCAGTAGAACGCGATCCCGTCCGACCTGGCAAGTTAAGCAACGTTGGGCCCGCATGTTCAATCCCCGGCCCTAATTTTAGGATTCAAAAAATTGTTAAAGCAAACTCTCCATGCAATTAAAATTCAAAAAATCAACGTAAAATCGAATTTTTTAGCTTCGAACAAGGTTTTGAATTTTTTGGTGTTCTCGGATTGACTCGAAATGACTTTTAAAAACTTCCCCATGCGTTAATCTGACCAAATAAATTCAACTTGGATTGCTCTCAAACCGTTTAAGGCAGCCATTAAAAGCCCAAGAAAGTGTTTCTTAAATAGTAATACTTACACTATCTGGACGTTGACGTTCGACCATAGGTGGATTATCATAATACTCCATTCTGGAGCTTACGTTCATAACAGACTTTGACCTCTGTGTTGGGTCCCAAGATGCTTCATATTGGGAATTTCTATAGTTTTCTTGCACATAAAAGTCATCNGTTCATAACAGACTTTGACCTCTGTGTTGGGTCCCAAGATGCTTCATATTGGGAATTTCTATAGTTTTCTTGCACATAAAAGTCATCTTCTGGGATAGCATGAGGTCCTTGATATAATGGATTTGGATTTCTTCTAAGAGGCGGGATGTCTTCATGATCTTCACTGTGCATAGGAAGAGCTTGTCTAGGATGTTGACGGTACGCCATGCTTTGGTCCATATAAGTTCGATTTTGAGCAGATCGACGAGGACGTTCAAAATATGTGTCGTTTTGAGGTCTACGCTGAGATTGATTGAAAACAAAATAATCTTCGGGATTTTTGTCACGGTGTGATTGGTCAAAACTTGATCCTTGATCATAGTTGGTCGATGAGGGAGCAAAACTTTGTGGTCCTGCTCTTGTTGTTCCAGCTTCACTACCAACTCTGGGTCCACGTGCTTTATTTCGATAAGATAGATCAACAGACCCGATTTCTGCTGCCGGTCGTTTCTCAGATTCTTCATCGAATCCAGTTTGGCGGTGCATTGGCTCTTGCCGGAGTATCTGTCGGTTTCGTGGGGAATAATCAACATGATTTTGTTCTGCTACGGGTATAGGCGGAATAAATCTTGATCTGATGCCTCGTTGATCTTCGTTTGGCATAGGCCCTCGGCGGTTTGGAGCTTTGGTGATTGGAGGCGAGTATATCTTTTGCATGGGTTGTGCTCGATGCATATTTTGATCATAAGACTGTGAAGCTGATAGATTTTTCTCTGACAAGTATTGTTCTTTTTCCCCCAAAATTTGGTTAGATTTAGCTTGTTGACGAGTTGGCGGACCTCTTAGTGCTGGAGGAGGATTATGTCCAGACTTGGCAGGTATTGATGATGACTTGTCGCTATGAGTCGGCAGTAGTTGCAAGCGAGTTGGAGATGGTTTGATTTCACCACTTGGGCCAAAGGATAGGGTTATATCGGAGTCGAGCTCTTGAGCTTGTGGCCATTGTATCTGAGGGCGTTGCTAAATGAAGTGTTTAGTAGTAAATTTAGGAGGAAGAAGGTGTTTTTTATGAATGTCGGTAGATTGGGGGGGGGGGCAATTGCCTCACTTCTCTTAAAAGTGGGGCGCCATCATAAAAATTTTGTCGATGCAAAAATAGAATTTTTTGCAAAAAGTCTGTGTATTGAGACAAGATCCTGCTCTGGCAGGAATTCAAACTTTTGGCGTCCCATCTTTAACGCCGTCTGCCACTGGGTGAGATAGGGTATATAGATGCGAGGTACAGAAAATAGATTCAACTTTTTTTGCCCATACCGGTTCTTTTATTGAACGTGAAGGCCCAGGAGCATCTTGACTGTGTACCACCTGTTTAATAATATCCTCATCCAAATAGTCTCGGTATTTGGTAATTGTCTCATCATTCCTTTTGTGTAGTTTAATAAGATCCTCATCCAAAAAATCACGGTATTTACTAATTGTCTCATCAATAGACATGTTTCTATCATCCACTCGCGTTTTTTCTTTCATCTGAATTTGTGGTTGATTTTGCATTTTTTGTAATACTGTTTCCCGAGTGAAGATTTTTACAGTCCCTGGTTTTTTAAGTGGTTTTTGAGATTGCTCTTCGTCACTGCTAGAAGTATATGCGCCTTCACCTCGATTTGCCCAGCTGGCTGACCTCTAAAATTGTGAGGTTTATGTAAACGAGCTGGACAAGGATCATAAGGACTTTTAAGTAAATTTTGAAATTGCTCTTTTTATTAAAATTTGTAAAAATGAAATTTCGACCGTTTAGGAGAGGTCAATATTCATCTCAACAGGATCATTTGGAATCAGGGGTGTATTTTGAGGGGTGGGTTTGATTTAATCTTTGGTAATTTTCTGTTGCACTATGAGAGCAGAAAATTTCATGCATCAAATTTTTTATTTATGTAAAACTTACAAAAGCTTGAGTAATTTGCGGCTTCTCAAACTCAACTTCTTCATCTTCTCCACTAGTCCCAGATGATGGAATCCCAAAATCTAGAGGTTCTTCTTGGCTCTCTTCATCTGTCGATGAATTTTGTGGCGGGGCATATGTATTAGCCTGAGTATGAGCTGGCCGTTCTCCCATAACTTTTGTCTCAAACGGGCTTCCTTGTTCTCTAACAATGGTCCCCTCTACATATTTGAATTTGGTGTCGAAATTCTCCATTAAAGATTGTCTACTTGATGCACGATGACGATGTCTTTGAAACGGTTCAACAGGAATATTTTGGAAGCGGTTTTGAGCTTGTTGCTAAAAATGTTAACATTGGGATTATTATATTTTTTACATCTTTACCATGCTAACAAGGGGGCTGTTCCTTTTTTCTAATGGACTGTTTCTTCTTGAATTATACATAAAATTGGTGCCGGTGGATCTTCCTATCGGTCTACTTATGTTTGGAGTTTCGTTTTTCAATTTTCGTTCGAGTTCTTGCTTTTTTTTATCCCAGTCCATTTTTATATCTAAAATTTTTTCTTCAATATCAATGCTGAAACGAGAAAAAAGATACAGAAAAAAGAATGTTTATAGCTGAGTGGCTAGTGTGTTAGTCTTGAGTGGACAAACTTCGAATCCTGACTAATTCCAAAAATTTTTCATAATAGTGGAGTCACGACTGGCCAAAACGTGCAAAAAGTTGAGACACCCCCAAGAATGCTATAAAATTGTTCATATGCACAGGAAATTTTTACAAATTAGCCTGCAGTGCTATATTTTTAACTTAAACAGTTTTTACCGTTATAAGGCTTTTTCAATTGAATCCAAAAAGTTTGACCATCTTCGGTTTTTTCGGTGTTCATATCTACTTCATCATAGAAAACTTTATTGAAAATGGTAAATTTGACATTTTGCTCGAAATATTTTCCCAACTCCTTAAAAAAGTCATTTTTGCAATCATCCAAAAATTTAAATATACCCGATCGTCCAGTTTTCTTTTATACTTGTCCAAATAGCCTTGCATAATTTCTACAAAATACACTTTTCTTGTTTCAGCTCCAAGTTCTACAGCTACGTCCAAAATTCGCTTTTTGCCCTACAAATATTTTTCCGTAAAGTAGATAATTTTAAGTAGTTATACATCAATGGCTTTGAGTTGATAATCTGGTTGGTAAATTCTGTTTTCACGCCGGTTCCTTTCTTTCATTTCTCTTAAAATTTTAAATTTAGTAATTTTAGAATGAATTTTGCAAACTTTTATATAAGTTGATGATACTCATGGTATAAAAAATAGTGTTAAAAAAAAATCAAAATCCTACTTGATCATCTTATATTGTTGAGATTTGTGGATTTCTTTTGTAACAAAGCTAGTGTTTTGGTCATCTCTGCCATGGAAAATAAAGCTATCTTGATCATTTTCGCTAATTTTTTCAACTCTAATAATGTCTTCAAATTCTTCACTTAACAGCATTTTGAGAATTGAATCGTAGTCAAATTTCCTTGCGATTGATTCAAGGTCTTCTTTTTCATTGTTCCTATAAAGGGTGCGTTCTAGAAACATGCATAAAAGCACGGATCATGCATAAATGTATGCAATTAGGCATGATCCATACATGTTCTGGAACGCACTCAAATTAATTATGCTGATTGTAATTTTTAAAAATACTAGCTCCCAGTCCCTAATACTTTATTGAGTCCTTCCTTTTTTCAATACTTACTCCCAATCTTCTATCAATTCATTCAATCTAAATCCATCTGGAACAGCTAACAAATAAGGCAATAGCGACACTTTAAACTTTTTAAGCTCAAGATTTTGTTGGTTCTTGCCCGAATTTATAGCCTCTAATTCCATAGTTCCATCACTAGGTGGAACAGTTGAAGAGTTTCCAGAAACTGTTCGACTTTTTCCATTAAAAACTTCATCAATAATTTCTTCGTTTAAGAACATCTCTTCGCTTCCAACAATATCTTCGTGAAAATTGATTAAATTTTAGTGGCGTTTTGTTGTATTGATTGAGACATATTATCCATAATGATTCGATGAAAAAAAGTAGAAAAANACTTCATCAATAATTTCTTCGTTTAAGAACATCTCTTCGCTTCCAACAATATCTTCGTGAAAATTGATTAAATTTTAGTGGCGTTTTGTTGTATTGATTGAGACATATTATCCATAATGATTCGATGAAAAAAAGTATAAAAATCAATAAATCAAAAAAAGCAATTATTAGAATCGAATCATTTTTAGACTAAAAAACTTTTTTGATTTTTATACAATGAGCTAAGGAAAAACACAAACGCGAAAAAATACAAGAATGAATTTAAAAGCTACTTTCTGTAGCGATCGACCTTTGGCCTATAAGGGAAAGCACAAACGCTGAAAAGTTCTCCATTTTGTCTAATTTTCACAATATCCCCGTTTTTGACCACGCTGAATCCGAATATGCAAAAATTGAGGCCGGTCGAAGGTCTAGATTTCGAGATCTGGCACCTGGGCCTTTTTTTATCCTTGCATTTTACTCTATTATACTAAAATGGCCATATATCGACGTGGTTAAAGGATCTCAGCATGGTTTTGGTGTCGTTGAATAGCTGAAATCTTAAGCTACAACTTTTGTCTGGACACTATGAGGTCATTTCGCCTTCCTGGAGAAGTTATGACGTAATCTTTAGAAAGTTACATGAAAATTTTAACCTGTAAAATATATTGTTGGGCCTATATATCGACATCGCTGACTCGAAAGTTGTAGGGGACTCTGAAAGAAGAAGACGATCAACATCACTTTATAGAGNATTTGCCATAATTTATATATATTCGGAAAATTCGTGAAAAATGGAGCATTTTTTGTTTTTACAATAAATTCTGAATCGTTATCGTTGTCGAGATAATCGCGTTTGAAGTTGGCGATTTTTTGGAATTGGCTTTGAATTTGAATTTCCCGCCAAAACCCTGATTTTCAATTTTGACGGGAAAATCAAATTCAAAACCAATTCCAAAAAATCGCCAACTTCAAATGCGATTATCTCGACAACGATGACGATTCAGAATTTACTATAAAAACAAAAATGCTCCATTTTTCACGAATAAAAGTTGCCTGAATTTCAATAAAATCGTGTTTATTAAAACGATTAGACCAAAATATTTATCATTTCTATTTGTATTTTCTATTTCTTGAGCGAGTTTCTATTTGTACAGGGTGTATCTTTCAAGTGTCCCGGGTTTGTAACGACTATATCTCGAGCTAGGAAAATTTTTTTTTTTATGCGGTTTTTTGCTACGTGCTATTCAGACCACCCCGTTTTGTGTTTGATAAAAATTTAAAAAAAAATTTTTTTTCAAATTTTTCGATTTTTTGCCTTGGTCCCCCAAGGGGTCAAAAATCGAAAATTTTCGAATTTTTTAAATTTTGCTAAAAACATGTTTCTTGTGGTTTTCGGGGTCGGAGAACACGATTTTGATGGTTAAAAAGTGTCAAAATGCACAAAAAAGTTGAGAAATGGCCAAAAAATGGTGATTTTCATGTGTCACTTTTTTACATGAAAATCACCATTTTTTGGCCATTTCTCAACTTTTTTGTGCATTTTGACACTTTTTAACCATCAAAATCGTGTTCTCCGACCCCGAAAACCACAAGAAACATGTTTTTAGCAAAATTTAAAAAATTCGAAAATTTTCGATTTTTGACCCCTTGGGGGACCAAGGCAAAAAATCGAAAAATTTGAAAAAAAAATTTTTTTTTAATTTTTATCAAACACAAAACGGGGTAGTCTGAATAGCACGTAGCAAAAAACCGCATAAAAAAAAAATTTTCCTAGCTCAAGATATAGTCGTTACAAACCCGGGACACTTGAAAGATTCACCCTGTACAATGCTCAAAGGTACATGCTCACCTCGTTTTATTGTAAAAAAGTTTAGAACATGATGGGATAAAAAAATCAACTTTTCAGGATCAACTCATTTCGGATAAAATCAACGCCCATTGATTCCTCGTAACTATGTTTGATACAAGAATCTACGGACGGCGACTTCAGGAACCCATACTTATGCTAAAAAAAGTTGATTTTTGACCCTTGAAAAAAAACGCTCTATCTCCCAAACGCTCCGTGAGTATTTTGTAATTTTTTGCATAGACATTGTGCCTGATGTTTTTAGATAGGAATTGAAAAAAATCGAGTGCACTCAAAATTACTTTGAAGGTCATGAATATAGGGGTACCTAAGGCGAATTTTCCCAAAACACCCCAAAGATAATTTTTTATCGGAAAATAACGACGGCAATCGATTCCTCAACCCCACTTTACCCCCACAAAAGTGCCGTCCGTTTTTAATTTTGACTTCAAGTCTTAGAAATAGGTAAAACAAAGGACCAGACATTTCCCCAAATATTAGCATTATCAACAGCGTCAGTATTAACACCGCCCTGCTTGAGCACGATGGCGGTGGCACTTGTAGTGAATGAACAAAGCAGCTCCCAACAATGTGAAAGCAATGCCAAGCAAAGCTCCTGCGAACAGACCGAACCCCATGCCCTCAATCCATCCGCCCAAAGCAACCTCCTAAATCAAGAGATATCACAGCGGACGAAAGTGTGCAAAAAGTGTCGTTGAGTGCAATCATGGGGATATTTTCCCCCAGGGTATGAAATTCATGCGCTGAGGGAAAATAGCCCCGAAAAAACGTGCCATGAGGCACTCGTGCCCACGCTATTCGCGGAGTATACCCTCTCCCCTCGCTTCAGGGTCGCCATGGATAGCGGATTGTCGTAACAGTGTTACAATGCGTCTGGATTGTGGGCTGTCGCGACAGATTCCAACTTTGTCACGACAATTGTAAGAAAAGATCGCGTCCGAATTGTCGTAACCGGTTACGACGGCTGTTACAACAATCCGGACGCAATCTTTTCGTTAGCTGTCGTGACAAAGTTGGAATAGTGCCACGGTGCGACAAATATGCGAATTTCGGATCGACTATAAAGAAGGCCATGAGATGCGATAGGTTGTCGCGCATGCATAGATATAGCTAAATTCCTGGACAAAAGTCTTGATCCCTATGTTAAAAAAATATAAAACATAAAAATTCTCTAACACATCTTGATGCGTGTGATTTTTATAAACTCCCCGACGCCCGCCTTCGAGGTCACGATCAACTAACTTTTCGTTATCCTTTTAACTCTCAAAATAAATTGGTATCTGAGTTTTTTACGTTTCGCTCTATTAAATTTTGGAATAAGTTACCACCTGATGTTCGGTCTTCTCCTAATCTTAATATTTTTAAACATCGCCTTGACCAACTTGAATATAAAAAAATTATTTCTGATACTTTGCTTCGGTAATTTTAAATATTTTTTATATAATTATAATGCTCTCCCAAAACTCAATTTACTTCGTTAACTTATATATTATTTTTCTGGATTGTGTTACTAGTGCTAATTTTTTTTGGCCTGGCACATTGTACTATTGTCTATTATATTTGTTGTAATTGACGATATGATAAATAAATAACACATAAAGTTTGAGGGCCGCCACTAATACGTTCAGACGGCTCCCGAACGAACTTTAGTTCACTAATAACTTCACTAATTGCGTTCAGACGCGTTCGGACACATCACTAATAGGCGTTCGGACGCGTTCAGAAACGTTCGGACGCTCGTTCGAACGTTTCCGAACGCGTCCGAACGTTTCTGAATGCGCCCGAATGCTTCTAAACGCGCCCGAACGCCTATTAGTGATGTGTTCGAACGCGTCTGAACGCAATTAGTGATAAATGAGTGAAGTCAAAAATTTCCGAACGAATTAGTGGCGGCCCTGAGAGGTCAGGCTACTTTGCATAAAAGTTAGGCCTATTGCCGAGCCCTAGAGCGCCGAAGGCGCTCGGTCTCCCTGTTCTAATCTTTAATCAGACATCCGTAACCAAATCATTTATGCTAGTTGATAGATAAAAAATTATAATCAAAACTCTTCTGTGTTGATCAAATTATTATTCATGACAACTATCGGTTCTATATGGTTCATACCCAATCTTTTTCTTAATATATTAACAACCGCCAAAATCATTTGTTTTATAGCATTTCTATATGGCTTAACTACAAATAAAATTGTGATTGCCTCTGTCGGACTATGAAAATTCAACAATAAAAATACAATATTTGAATATCCACTAGCGTTTCTCCATTCAAAAAGAAACGCGGGAAAAATCAAAATAAGTGGAGTTAACAGAAAAATAGCATATAAAATCAACTGAAATGTGATCAGTCTGAATAATAGGACGTTCATGTGATAAGTCTTGGCAGAAAGTTGTGATTTTAGCTTACGAATTTTGTATATGAATGTGATATACACCGACACTATAAAGACGACAATGAATGGTATCATTAGACCAACGGATATGTAACCGGCGAATAAGCTACGAACACAATAGGGAGAGTTATTGCACCCGGATAAGGTTGGTTCTAACTGGATGAGTTTTTGGACGTCTTTGTTATATTGGGCGGCGTATTGGCGCATTTCTTCGGTGTGTGTAAGACCACCTTCTAATATAAAGACTACAGCATAAACTATAATGATATTGACTGATTATTAAAAGTTCCTAGGCCGCGCCCCATACTCGAAAACCCCCAAGTACAAAAAATCAGACGATTTGGAGCACTTTTTGAAAAATCGATTTTTGGACCCCGGCGAGGGGTCCAGTACACCCCTTTAGATGAGTTTTCCCAGAGTCGGGACCTACTTTTTTGGACTATTCTAAACGGTTTAACCAAAGTCTCGTAAAAAATAGGACAGAAAAAAGTTAGTTCTCACAGACAGACACACAAACATTTCCCTTTTAAAGAGTATAATTGGTGTTAAGTCTTACAATTTGCAGCGAGAATAGCAGCAAATAAACTTCCAAAAAATGTTCTCCAAATATTTCTTCCTTCTTGAAAATAATCATAAATCCGAGATCCCCAAAAAACTTGAACTACTCGAAATGATAATCCATAAAAAAGTGAGTGCACTAATCCAATAATTATTATAACTGTGATATGAGTCCAAATGACAGCACTTGCTGAGTTAATAAAGCCATCCAGAAATTTGGATAATCCTGATGAATATGCCATAACATATGGAAGTATTATTATGGGTTGCCATACAACTAAAAATCTCAGAATTTCGGCCCTGAGAAGAAATCGGTGTATTGAAGCGAAAATCAATTTATTTACATAAATACGTATCCCTTCCCTGAGTCAGGGTCAAGGAAGCGTTTTCACGGTTCGGGAAATGCGCGCAATCGATTTCCCGCCTAAAAAAACCTAAGAATCGACGGTTTTCTCATAAAAATCCAAAAATGTTTGATTTTCGCTTCAATACACCGATTCCTTCCCTGAGTAAGGGTCAAGAAAACGTTTTCACGGCTCAGGAATGCGCGCAATCGATTTCCCGCATAGAATTACTCCTAAAAATGATCATTTTAGAAAAAATTTTTTCATGAATCAGTCCATAATTTATACCCCCTTTAACAAAAACTCAAACTGGTAGTTTTCCCTGAATCTGAGTCAGACAACCATTTTCATGCCTCGGCAATGCGCCCAATCGATTTTCCACCAGAAAAACCTTCGTAGGGTCAAAAATTTCGTCAAAAGTCGACTTCTATAGCCAGATATCAACATTTTAAAATTAAGTTGCAACATTGAAAAATCCAGATTTTTTTATAAGTTTGGATATTGGCACGAAAACATGAGTTTCGCTCAAAAAGACGGTTTGGATCTTATTCAGAATACACTCTTACTCACTACTGAAAAAAACACCACTTAAGCGAAATTTGCCATCATTTATATATATTCGGAAAATTCATGAAAAATGGAGCATTTTTTGTTTTTACAGTAAATTCTGAATCGTTATAATTGTCGAGATAATCGCATTTGAAGTTAACGATTTTTGAGACTTGTTTTGAAAAAGTGAATTTTTGGACACCTTTTGACACCTTGAAAATCAGGAAAACGGTCATAGCTTCACAACCTTGAGGTTTTGACATATGGTCGTGGTTATAAAAAATGAAGCTCAAATCTAGACGCATTCAATGACACCAAGATCATGTGATTTGGATATAACATTAAAAAGCTATGATTTTTTGAAGCTTCGACACATCCTACAGGACCATGCCTACCGTATCTCAAAAGTTAAAAGTCGGATTCAAAAACGGACTTCAGATTCGTGTTCAGCGACCTCGAAAACGGTAGGATATGTCAAATTCGAGAAAATTCCAACAACTTTTTCACTGTGCCCTTCATAAATGGTAGCAAGTGTGAAAAGTCGAGATATCGTCTCTTAAAATAATCTCATACCTTGTATGATTAAATCGACCAAATAACCCCAGAAGATCTGAGCCAGTATTATATATTTGTAATGCTTCATTTCTACTGTAGATTTATTGAAAATCATATATGCTGTAAAGGAAAAAATAATTGATGAAACAAAGAAGGATGAATATTGGACAATAGACAGAGTGTAGGCTAAGTCAGGATGATAAAAATCGTCTAATGTTAATGTTGAATAGTTTAGCGGCATAATATCAACGTTGAAATCTAGCTTATGGCACAAATTTCAACCAGGAAGTCGCTAAAAATATGATGATGAAACAAACTTCTATAAGGATTTCATGGTAAGCTTATATGTTCACCCGATAGTTTTATAAATTAATAATTGCGATTCACTTTCACCTGTATATATAGACATGTCGTAAAAGCGACGATGTGAAGTTAAAAAAAGAAAATTCTACAAAAAAGAAATAAGGAGAAGGAAAATATTTTTTTTTGCGCAAAAATTATTTTTTTTTGCGCACAAGGCCTAGGCTTAAGCCTAATCCTAAGCTTAGACCTAGACTTAGGCTTAGGCCTTAGGCTTACAAGTAAAGGTCCTCATGTTGATTTCTTCGATTTCGCCCAAACATATGCCAATTTTTTACCCATGGTGGGAGTACTAAAAAACCGCAAAAAATTTTTCCGACCGACACTCCTATGGGGAGATAGAGCCCAAAATGTGGTTTTTGGGGTCAAAATTAGGGTTTAAAGAAATGGTCATAACTTTTTATGGTTAAAAGCTTTTTCAATAACTCTTTTTGCATTTGACAGAGGGTGAAAAGAC
>OZJO01001316.1:0-21212 GCA_900406225.1 Acrobeloides nanus
TCGATTTTTCTAAAAAAATTTCAAAAAAACTTGCTACACACCATCACAAAAGTTGTTGTTTAGGCCAAGATCTACAAAATGAGCTATCAAGTTTCGACAAAAAGTGAAAACATGTTACATGTTTTCACCACTACCCCCGATAGGGGGTCATAAAAATTTTTTTGGAACTCGGGACTTGCGCCAATCGATTTCTCGTGCCCGAAAACCCCCGAGTACTAAAAATCAGCCAATTTTGAAAAAAAAATTTTTCGAGATCCGGCCTCGATCAGCACCCCCTTTAAAACTATACATGGCACAAGAAATCCGTTTTCGACCAAATTTTTTTCAGTAGTAGGTAAGAATGTATGCTGAATACGATCCAATCAGTCTTTTTAAGTGTAACTCATGTTTTCGTGTCAAGAAACAGATTTTTGAAAAAATTCGGGTTTTTCATTGTTGCAACTTAATTTTAAAATGTTGATATTTGGCTATAGAAGTCTTTTTTTGACGAAATTTTTGACCTTCCTAGGGTTTTTCTAGACAGGGAATCGACGGAATCGACTTTTTAGACAGGGAATCGACTCGATTCCCTGTTTTCTAGACAGGGAATCGATTTGAAATTCCCGCAAAAACCCTGAAAAAAAACAGGGTCGTGGCGGCAAATCCAAATTTCAAAAAATCACCAACTTCAAACGCGATTATCTCTAACGATTCAGAATTTACTGTAAAAACAAATTTTTGAAAAAGCCTTGCATCACTATACCTACAGTCAAACCTCTGTCTAATGACAGCGACCACGCAGGGATGCCGACGGAAAAATTTGATACATATAGATAGTTGATTTCTTTATATACCAAATTTATCCCTTTGTGATCGTTATGTCCCCCCCCCCAGGGTGTCATAAAACGGAGGTTTGACTGTACTTCGGATTAACCGGGCCAAATAATAGATACATAACTCATAAGAGATGGGCTGATGGATTCGAGATAGATTTTAATTTTTTTTTTTCTCAGTACTATATCTCGATAACGTGACCAGAGAAACTATTGGGTTGTTCGGAAAGTTCGTTCGTTTTTTTGTATTACAATACTACAAACTACAAAAATGTGGTAGAAGAGTAGGATTTTCGACTCTTGAAAACACATAAAAACCAACTTTTGTCGGCTTCATAAAATTTTTTTTCGATATTGCCCTTTTTAAAAGTCATATGAACACCTTTTTCCGGTTTCATCAAATTTGGCTTAGCCGATCTATCAAGAGTCGAAAATCCTACTCTTCTACCACATTTTTTTAGTTTGTAGTATTGTAATACAAAAAGCGAACGAACTTTCCAAACAACCCAATATATGCGGCGTTTCTAGTTAGTGACAATCAATATTTTGATAATGATGAGATTTTGAAAATGAGTATGCCACGTGGATCTACACAGATTGTGATAAAGCGGTGAGAAAGCGGCGATTTATCTGTCAGAAATGAGCCAATCCGAACATTGAGGGTTGTTTAAGAACTGAAAGTTCTGGTTGTGATAGGAAAATCAGGCAAAGTTAGACATTTTTGACAACTTTTTGACATGTTTGAACGCAGCCTTAGTAAAACGAGTTTCGTTAGTACAACGAAACGTACAACCGTTCGTACGAAAAGTATATTACGAAAAGTGTGCTGTATGAAAAGTCCTGTACGAAACGTGATGTACGAAAGGTGAATGTACGAAAAGTAACGTACGAAAAGTAGCGTACGAAAAGTGTTTGTACAAAAAATAACTGTATGAAAAGTCCGTGCGAACCACAATTGTACGAAAAGTTATACTGCTGATCTGCTATGTATTGAGCCATCATGCTATGCTCCCCGGACTTTTTTTCTCTTTCGGTGAAACAAGCTATATGTTATGTTAATAGGCGTAGCTTCATGTGGGGGTGGGTGGTATCCATGTCCGTAGTAGTTTCAGAAGGGATCGATTTAATGTTGGATCTTGTAGACCCCGAGGATACTCCTCCTCTTTTTAGCTTACATCTTTACCCCTGGCCTGATCTTAGCTACACCTATACTTATTTCTTTATCTTACCATTTGCTATTTTTGTGTTTCAACTTTGCTTAATATAATTTTTGTTGAAAAATAAACTTGTAACAACTTGTTTCAAATTTGTTTATCCATTGGATAAGAAATACACACACAGAGACAAATAACACATTATTTATAGCTAATAAAAAAAGATGGAATTACACTCCAAGTGGCAATTCATACAACAACTGATATGTTAAATTGGTTTAAAATGTGTACAAAATCACATAAAATCCATATTATGCAAACAAAAAATTATGAGATTTTCAATAGTTGAGTATTCACATATTCACATCATCAGGATCGTTTCTATTTATGGATTGTGGTTTGACGTGTGTTGAGAGAGGATGATCAAGGTTTTATACAAGCAGGAATGAAGACTTTGAATTTTTGGATGGAATTTGGAAAAGTCGAGCAAAAAAGAAAGTGAAGATGGTCTATTGAGATGAACAAGGTGAAGATGGTTTATTGAGATGAACAATCGAAACAGGCACATTCTCGAGCACTGGTGACTTCTAGGACACGTAGGCCTTCCGAGCAGGTTACATTCACTGGGATCTAAAATTGAAAAAAATAATTTTTTGAATTTTTGAAAAAATTTAAAAAATAGGGAGAGGGAGGAAGTATACATACAAGTACTAAAGTTGGGATACCTATGGTTATTAGAAAAATTTACGGAGATCTTGTGGATCAGGGGGTCACCCCAGAGTCAAAATTCGAAAAAAACTTTTTTCGATTTTTGACCCTGGGGTGAAGCAGGGTCTATAATAGTTTCAAATTTACCTTTTCAACTTCAATCATTTTACAACATTTAGCATGAATATGATGGGTACCATCGATAACATTTAGAAATGAAAGAGATCTACAGAAACCGCTACACCGGTTCACAGCTACAGCAACGAGATCACAACCCGATATATCGATTATGTATTTATGGCCTAAAAAGAAATTTTTAATTTTAGATTTTGAAGACTGGGGGGGGGGGAGGGAGATATACATACAAGTACTAAACGTTGGGATGCCGATCTAAATAGGTGAGTTGGTGGGGGAAACTAGTGTCAGACTCAACTGTTAACAAATTTTTGATTCAGAATCAGAGCTTCTAGATGAAATTTTGAAGTTTTCGAAGACCAAATTTAAGTAAAATACTTAATTTTCGCTTAAAGAACCAGTCCAGTGAGAAAAAAGTTGCCATTTTGTTGATATTCGGAAAGTTCATGAAAAATGGAGCATTTTTTGTTTTTATAGTAAATTCTGAATCGTTATAGTTTTCGAGATAATTGCGTTTGAATTTGTTACAAGCTCTTCGTTGTAATACACAAACTTTTTTGAATTTTGTATTACAACGAAGAGCTTGTAACAATTTCAAACTTTCAAACGCACTTATCTCGAAAACTACAACGATTNAGAAATTTTTTCGAATTTTTGTTTATTTTGGAATTGAAGCATTTTTATGCTTGTTTTGGCTCATTTTGGACAGAGAAAGTGTTGCCAGATTGGAAGAAATGAGCGCGTCGACGCGTTAAGATGGTTTCTGAGTGGTTGACTCGAATTTCAATTTTTACGGACGTAGAAAGATGAGAGTGTTAAAAATAGGATTTTTGAAGTCACATAAAGAATATGGTGGTAAAATTGTCGCCAAAATTTGGAACAAAAACTAGGCTGCCAAAAATGTTGAATCGAAAAAAATTATAAAAATGGCCAAAAAGGTTGCGACTAGTCGTTATGGATTAGGGAGCGAATGGGTGATAGCAACTCAGTTCACCCACCCATTGGTCCAATGAACACAAGAACTGTGGAAACAGAACAAAATGTGCTCAGAAAAAATATTGTGTTCCAGTTGGAACAATAGAACACAATTTGAATTCTATACTCGAAAAACGTTGAGTCTGTTCGGAACACAAGAACACAAACGGGATAACGCATTTTTGCGTCGGATCAGCAATTGGTCATTTCATTAAGTTTTTACTCTTTGATAAGTTCGACAGAAACCAGACAACAAAGAAAATATTATTTTTTAGCTAAAAAATAATAATAAATTTCTTTGTTGGCTGGTTTTCTATCGAACTTATCAAAGAGCAAAAACTTAGTGAAAAGACCTTTTACTGGTTCAGACACAAAAAGATGCTCCTTAGGCCCGTTTGTGTTCTTGTGTTACGAACAGCGCTCGTTACAGGTCGACTGAAAACTATCATCACTGTTAATTTCTTGTTTTTTTCGAACAATTTCAAAACTCTCCATTTTTTACCACTCGTTCTTTCAATATTAAAAAAATTGGTGCCCCAAAAATCAACAAAGTTCAGTGCCTTTTTTTTATCACTCTTTCTTCCAATATTAAACAAATTTGTTGCCTTCAAAAATTAACAAAGTTCAATGCCATTTTTTATCACTCGTTCTTCTAATATTAAACAAATTTGTGCCCCCAAAAATCAACAAAGTTCAGTACCATTTTACAAAGTTCAGTGCCATTTTTTACCCTTTTTTTCTTCCAATATTAAAAAATTTTTGCCCCCCAAAATTGAATACAAACGAACTTTTTACACAAACGTCGACAATGCTCAGCATCTTTTCTTCTGCAATAAAAATTTTCAAGTAAAAAGAAAGTTTTTGTTGACGCCGAAACTTTTATGACCCCCATTAATCACGGGAATGTTTTGATAAATAATATACAATAAAGATTTCTTAACAGAGAAATTCGTCAAGCATTGTTAGTTTGTTGTACCCAGAAGGGAATTCTTTGATCAAAAGTTATTAGTTTAAACAATTCTACTCTTTGAAAAAATTTTTACAAAAAATTTTCGGATGGGATTCGAACCTGAGACTGTTAGACTCGAAAAGCACTACCACTGAGCCAAGTTCACGATAAAATTCTGATTTTTAATTGTTGCACTTGTGACAATTTGGGGAGGGGTACTTTAAAAATTGACCATTAAAACTCACCGACTATAGAACAAGTCTGCATTGCACGACAAGAACCCGTGGAGATCAATAAAGAACAAATAATGACTAGAGATAATAAAAAATGAATTTTCAAATTTTTTCGCTCCAAATATTTAGCACCATCACTTTGAGACCGATGTGAAGAAGAAATACCAGAAATTTTTAAAGCTTCTATAGAAAACTCTTCCGAATCTGAATATACAGAATTTTGCTGCTGGGATATAGTAGATAGTTCGGTCGCTGAGGACGTCGTCGGTAGACTAGAATATTTGGGTATCATCTCTGTGTGGTTGATCTGGGATTTTTTTGTTAGATGTCTGGCGGGATGCCTTCCATTTTCGCTCCTTGATGGAAACTCCATGAAGGGCCGAAAAATTTTTTAAACTTTCCTTCGTCGTGTTTGGAATTGGGCGTTCTAAAAATTTTAATTGAAAAAAATACTTTAGAAAATTTTTGTAATAACAAAATGAAGAATTCACGAAAAAAATTCAAAATTATTAATTGATGTAAAAAAATAAAAAAGTCACGTGATTTTATTATTTTCTCTCTTACATTGAAGTGGGAAAAGGTCTTTTTACTAAGTTTTTGCTCTTTGATAAGTTCGACAGAAAGTCAGGCAGCAAAGAAATTTTTTAAGCTAAAAACAATAAATTTTGTTGTTGTCTGGCTTTTTGATGAACTTATCAAAGAGCAAAAACTTAGTGAAAAGACCTTTTGCTGATTCATTATAAGAAAAAACGCGGCCTTAAGCCATTTGTTCTCTTGTCTGACCTATCAAAAATTTAGTGAAAAGACCTTTTGTTAATTCGGTGATACTACCTAGTGGGTGATTCACCCATTGGGTCATGTAAGTAATGCTTTCCAAGTTAGTAACTTTGCAAGCTTGGAAAGTTAGTAACTTGATAAGTTTCTAGAACAAACCAAAATTGTCGTTCCGAGTAACTTATCAAGTTCAAACTTGTCAACTTACTAATTTGGCAAGTTACTGACCGGGGCCCGTCAAAGTTACTCGAACGGAGTTGAAACACACCCCTAGATGTGGGTGATTCACCCAATGGGGTGATTTGGATTATGCCAGCTACTGGGTGAATGTTGAGTTCTATCACCCTTTTTTCACCTCCTGGTTCTACTTTTTCATATCAAGACTAGTTGGTATCACCGAATACACAAAAATTTAAAATTTTTGCTCATTTTCTCCCACATTTGACATTCTCTACTCAAAATACACGTTATCAAAATTCTCGAAAATTTCTCAAAAATGACGTCGAAAATTTTTATGTGCCTCTTATAAGTGCCAACATATTAGCACGGAGACGACCCGGCTCGAGAGCACCCCAACAATATTCATCTCATCGTCTCCGATATGGTCTAAAATGAGCGACAATAAAACCCACGAGAGCAAACAATTGAAGCGGGAGATGGGTCGTCCGGGTGGAGTCGCGGGTCGTTCGGTGGCTTCTTGCCTTCTTCAAATACCCGAATAGAAGAAAGAGCATCTTTTAAGGGCGTTCACCTCAAAATTCATAACAGAAATATGGCAAAAATGTTGGGAAATGACGTAGATCAGGAAGTTAAAAAATTTTTGGAGGATGTGCGCATAGAAGCTGCGATTCATAATGAGAAAATTCTTAAAGGTTAAATTTCCGAATTGTGGGAGTATTGAAGTGTTGTTGAAAACACATTTTTTAATTTTTGATGTTTTAAAAATGTTACAAAATTTTGTAAAAAAAAAAATTTGTTCGCCGCAGGATTCGAACCTGCGCCCACCTAGGTGGACTGCGACCTGAACGCAGCGCCTTAGACCACTCGGCCAGACGAACATTGAATCTTATTGTTCTTAATTTACTTGAGTATGTACACTTAAAAATTATCAGCCTTTTTTGCTGGGTTTAAATTTTTATGCTTTAAAATGTTACAAAATTTTGGCAAAAAAAATTGTTCGCCGAGGATTCGAACCTGCGCCCAACTAGATGAATTACGACCTGAACGCAGCGCTTTAGACCACTTGGCCAGACGGACACTTGATTTTGTAGTTCTTAATTGTATACTAAAAAATTATTGGCCTTTTTTGCTTAACAATAAAATGATGCTAGTTGACTGATTTTTGGTCAGAATTTTTTAAGCAGACAAAGACCCTATTTGTATGCGCATTCACATGCTTCCAAAATTCCAAAAATTGCATCATTCTTGAAAAACTTCCAGAAATGTCAATAAAACTTTAATTATTTACATCAAAAAATTCCCAAAAAGAACAATAAACACGAACGACACGTCCAACTTTTCCATTCCCATCTCAGGGTGAAGGTTCAAAAGACAAGAGAAGAATCTCGTCGTCCACAATACCTGACCGCAAAAAATTTTTTCCTTGCGGCAAAATGTCAAAAACCATGAAACCACGAGATCACCCCCGACAACATATTTCTTTTCTTTAACATGATTTACATGTCGAGAAGTGTTATGTTGACAGGTTGATGCATCAAGGTGCACCGATAGCAGCGATTCTTGGGAGTCAGTAAGTAGCCATGTGAAAATGGGCCGATGTAAAACAAGAGAGTCGACGGCGACGAGTTTTTGAAGAAAAACGAGAACAAGGTGAAAAAATTTCAACAATTTACAAGTGTAGAACAAGGAGAAAAACAAGGAGAAAAAATTTTAGTTTGGTATGAAAAAAATGTAGTCATGTGAAAAGATTGATCATGATGAGAAAAATGAAGTTCAAGAAAGGTATAAAAATCGACCATGGCGCAGTAGGTAGTGAAACAGCAGTTACGTAATTTAAGGGGATAAACTTTTCAGCAGCATCTCCGAAAATTTTTTTTTTGGAATTTGCGCTTTTCATATCGTTTGTGAAAGTTATAATAAATTATAGGCAAAATTAAAAATCAGAATTTTATTGTGAACTTGGTTCAGTGGTAGTGCTCCCGGACTCGAGTCTAATGATCTCAGGTTCGAATCCCACCTGAGTCGATTTGATTTTGGTAGAAGTTGTCAGGTCATGAATATACCAAATTTATTTTTGAGGCAAAATCAATTCGACTCGGGTGGGACCCGAACCCGAGACCATTAGACTCGAACCCGGGAGCACTACCACTGAGCCAAGTTCACGTTAAAATTCTGATTTTTAATTTTGCCTATATAACTTTTTTTCAAAAATTTTTTTTTAAAAGTTGTTCATAACTCAATAATAGAATATCCTGATGAAAAAAGATGATTTTTGCAACAGGGCCAATACTATAGACTTTCAAAAAAAGTTTTTGATTTTTATGAAGCAAAAAATGCCCCTTTTTGCTCCTGAAAATCAAAATTTTTTTTGAAAATCAAAAGTTTTGACCTAGTGGGGATCGAACATGCGGGCCAAATGTTGCTTAACTTGCCAGATCGGACGGGATCGCGGTTGCCTTACTTATCCACTGAGCTATGTGGGCAGCGCTCTTAGTTTATATCCCGCTGAAATAGACTATAAAATGAAATTTCCAGTTATGAAAGCTAACAAACAAAAACAGACTCTTCCCACCCTTCAAAAGAAACATGAAAAGCAGAATAATAAAGGTATCAAAAATTACACATGTAAAACAAGAAAAACAACATCGAATCGGGAAACCTGGTTTTTGTCCACCAAATAAAAATTTCTTGATAAACCTTTGTGGTCAAGTCATGTGAAAAAGCTTGTAGAACAACACGAAACAAGCAATTATTTATAGAAAGAGAATGCAAAAATTTTCTCAAGGTTGTTTTTGATAACAAACAAGGTGTACAATTTGCAAAATGGCTCGAAAATTACAATATAAAGAGTAAGATGATGAGCTGTATGGCAACAAAACCTATGATTAATTTTGGTTCTTTGATAGTGATAAATTTTATAGCTATGTATAAATGGAAACAGCTCGTAAAAAATAGTCTATTTATAGTACAAAGAAGTAGCTCATGCGCCATTTTACAATATACTTTTGCTCGCATTATACTGATATGATGTCATGGCGACAGACATATTAGGGGGGCAAAAATTTTGGTGATAGCACCCACATACACCCCCTTAATGGTATCATGAAAAAGGCATCGCCCATCCGATCCATAGGAAAATAGGGGGTGGGAGCCTCCCACCCTGATACAACTGCATGAGGCCCGAAAAATGAAAAAAGTACCGCAAGGAAAAAATGAAAAACGTTAAAAAAATTTGTGACGTGAAGCGCATCGACCAAAAAAAGGTCGTCAAACATACCGCAACCGCTCTGAACGACCACCCCCTTATACACCTATGATCCGATCTGGCAAGTTAAGCAACGTTGGGCCCGCAGGTTCGATCCCACTAGGGCAAAATTTTGATTCGAAAACATTTTTTTGAAACTTTTAAAAATGTTTCAAATTGTTAGAACTCGAAAAATTTTTTCAAAAATACATCACGTGGTTATAAAAGGAACAACGAAGAATAAGTTGATATGTCACATCATTAGATACAAGTAATTAAGACAATTAATTAATTACAATTGGCGTGGAACAATCAAACCAGATTTTTTCTGTTCATCATAACTAAACAACTTGGTATGTATTGGTTCGAATTGGGTGTAATTTTTGTTAAATAACGAACTTGGATAAGGGTCGTCATTTAAACTACAAGGGGTTAAAGGAAGGTTTAAGGTTCTCGAGCTAAAGCAAGTTAGGGCTACCCTCTCCCAAATCCGAGTTACCCCCAACACCCCAATTTGGGGGAGGATAGAGCCACAGTTACTCTCCCCTCAACATCCCAATTTGAAGGGGGGATAGTCCACGAGTTACCCCCCAACATTCCAATTTGGGAAGGGGGATAGAGCTATGAGTTACTCCCCCCTCATACCTCAATTTGGGGGGGGGGTTGTGCCACGAGTTACTCTCCCATCACCCCAATTTGGGGGGATAATGCTACGAGTTATTCTCCCATCACCCCAACTTGACGAGGAGATAGAGCCACCACTCATTATAACTCCCATTATGTTGCACAGCTTGTTAAGCGCTGGAAAACTGGTAAAATGCTCATTTATCCCTTTTTAGCCCAATTCTCTATTTTAGTGCAAAAGGAGTGCGTGAATAGGGTCAAATTTCAAAAAATCTAAAAGATTGCTGCGTAAAATGCGAAGACTTATGACGCCTATAAGCTTTTATACGCAAAAAAATCATATCCAACAATCTTTATTTACACAAGACTTAAATCCACGCGTCGAAAAAAGCGTGTGGCATTACAATTTACGTGACGATTCACCAAAATAGAAAAAAATGATGCTTTAAAACAAACTTTTCGAAAAAACCGAGCTTTGAGTGTCAAAAAAATTTTGTATGAATACTTATTTTGATAGTGAATTTTATCGTTTTCTAGTAAGATTCCTTTAAAAAAATTCAAATCAAATCGACTCAGGTGGGGTTCGAACCCAAGAGCATTAAACTCGAATTCAAGAACACTACCACTGAGCCAAGTTCACGTTAAAATTCTGATTTTTAATTTTGCCTATAATTTTAACGTGAACTTGGCTCAGTGGTAGTGTTCTTGAATTCGAGTCTAATGCTCTTGGGTTAAAATTTGAATGAATGTCATCTTTTATGACCTTTCTTTATGATCCGTGATTTTTCTCATGATCTATCAATTTAACTTATGATCCATGGGTAACCACACAAGTCTGACACCAACTCAAAAAATTTTAAAAAATTAAAAGCTCAAAAAATGCACAAAGTAGTAGGTGGAAATGTGAAAAATTAAGCTCCTTTTCAAATATTTAACTTTGTGCACCAGGAAGAAGAAATAAAAATTGTCCCTTTTTTATTTTTATTACAAATTGCTATTATTCGTCAAAGAAGCTACACAATCTTGCCCTTTTTGGAGGCAAGAAGACAGCGTAGGGTTTGTTTACTTAGATTAAAGTAAATATATTCAAGGAGAATATTTGTTTTTTGGGCATGATTAATATTTTAGAAAAATAGAAAAGGTCATAAAAGATGACATTTATGTTTTGAAAGGGATAAAGCCTCTCCCCTCTAAAAAGGAATACAGGAGGGCCGAATGTGCTCGAGGTTTCTCCGTGTGACTCGGAGAAACTTAGCGCGTGATGGACAAAAACATAAAGGGGACCACTAGGAAAAAATTTTCATGTTTTGGATTCCTGGGAGGGGACTCACACAAACAAATGCCCCAAACCAGCACGTTTATAGTAGTAGGATTGGCGAGAATAACCATGGTGTCGGGGTACATATTCGATACACCAAAATATGTATCCTCGCCCAGAGGCACGTAGCAAGGATTTCCTAACAGGGGGAGGAGCAATGATCCTAAGTCCAAAATCCACAGGTAGCTGGGGGTACCCTTATGAGTTTTTTCAAAATCCTGATCACTTCAACAGGGGAATGGAGTGAAATAAAAAACATCAAACACTTTTTTTGCTAAAATTGATTGAAAAATTCGTCAAAAATCGAAAAAAATTGAAAGACTTGTCAAAAATTGAAAAATTTCGACAAAATTTGAAAAATTCAATTTTTAACGAATTTTTCAAATTTCGTCGAATTTTTTTTACAAAACCTAGCACATCTTTTTTCTCCACCTAACAGTATGAATAATTTTCACAAATCTAACATCAAACCCAATTCCTTTATTAAAATCCTCCCAGTTCTTAGCCTTGACGTAAAATTTTATTTAAGACCCGGAATTTCTTATCATAAACCAGGAAAATCCCTAGTCTAAATCCGATTCGACAACACCGTTACTTTTAAACGAGAGAAAAAAAACTAAAATTAGACATATTATTTCACTCACTTGGTCGCACCTTGTACTCCGGCGTATCGTTGAGTTTTGTGCTTGATTTAAAGCTGCTTAGAGGGTCAAAGTTGAATTTTTGAATCATCTTAAATAAACAAAACAATGAAAAACTATCCTGTTTTTCAAAGGATTTTTAATGCGTTGTGCAAAAGTGATGACATTTTTAAAAGGACATAAATGGGAGTGTTTTGCAACAAAAAAAGTTTTGCAAAGATTTCAAAATTTTTGAAGGATTTCAAAATGTTTTTACCTAACTTTAATTTCACAAAAAATTAATAAGTTCGAAAATGATGTTAGACAAGAAGGAAATCTTTGTAAAATTTTACAAAGATTTTCTTCTTGTCTAACATCATTTTCGAACTTATCAATGGAAAATTATTTTATAAAACGACCTTATAGCACATTATGGTGTAACAATCTGGAATAGTTAGAGGAACCTTCGTGATATTATTTCTGACGAGTTGATCAAATTTGGTTGTGTGTATGTGTTTACACACAAAACTTAACACAGTGTTGTACTAGTGTACACGAATGACGATTTGTGTACACTATTAGAATATTTGTATAATGAATTATTTGTATGTAGTTAAAATTATTGATTGCTTAAAGCAAAAATAAAACACCTTAAAAGAAAGATAATATTTCAGACTTAAATATTATTTTCCTTTTCTGGTGTTTCATTTTTACTTTAAGCAATCAACGATTTCGCCTACTATACAAATCATTCGAATAGTATGCACAAATCGTCATTCGTGTACACTAATACAATCCTGACTTAAAAAGTTCAGGGCTCGACCGCGTTGTCGGGAAAATGAATCTCTTATCCAAGAATTACACTCATACGTGGACAAGGGAGAGACCCCCCCCCCCCCAATTCGTCGTATAGGAAAAATAGGTGCCCAATTCGTATTTTTGGCAGGGAAAACGATTAAAAATAGTGATAGAAATCCGGGTGAATATGAGTTCATGATTGAGTTAGGCATAATAGAAATTTTGCATTTTCATACAATTTTAAATTGAAAATGCAAAATTTCTATTACGCCTAACTCAATCATGAACTCATATTCACCCGGATTTCTATCACTAATTAAAAATACGAAATCAATTCATATTTTGGGTCCAGTTCCCCCTCCCTTGCCCACGTATGATTACACTAACCCCGTTTGTTGCCATCCTTAAAAGATTTTGTACAAGTTTCTACAAAACACAACCCTCTCCCAAGAACACTGTTTTCTTGTGTTCTAGTATACAGACATTCTCGCTACTTTACTCCCTTTTTTATGAAAACTTCAACAGAAATTAAACAAAAGTGCAAGTTGGGGGAGTGCTAATTGTGCTAGTGCTCGTCGCGACGAAAAATTTATAGCGAGAGTAATCTTTCAGGATTAAAAAATTTTCGAATGTGCTCTTTTGCAGTTTTATTCATCTTTTATTAAGCTATAATTCGGGTGGTCACATTCGAAAATTCATTGACCCTAAAAATAAAACCGTCTCAACGCCGAAAGTGTAATTAGTGCTTCCATTTTTTAATTAATGGAGGCCCTTTGTTTGTGTGTATGCGTTTACACACAAAGCTTAGCAAGTTCTATTTTACGAAGTCATCGTACGATCGTAAAATTACGTTAAAGTACGATGAAATCGCCACAAGCTGTCGAACGTTGCAGTACGATGGAATCGTACAAAATTTGTCGTATTTTATCGTACGACAATGCATTTTTGTCGTACGAGGCGTCGTACGACAAAATGCATTGTCGTACGATGACTTTCGTACGATAACTTGTGCCGACCCTTAAATGCCCCCCCCCCAGTTCAGTAGCTCTGCTCTATTTATGAAGGGCTCGACCGCGTTGTCGGAAAAATGAAGCTCTCACCTAACCCCGTTTGTAGCCATCCTTAAAAAATTTTGCACCAATTTCTACAAAACACAAATCTTCCCCCAAGAACACTTTTTTCTTGTGCTCTGGTATTTATACAGACATTCTCGCTACTTTACTCTCTTTTTTTGAAAACTTCCATCAAAATTAATCAAAAGTGACAGTTTTATGGGAATTGTTTGTAGAAATTTTGTACTCAAATGAAGATCAAAGTTTTTTCTTTGACGTAATTTCAAAAGTTTCGACTGAAATTTGTGTAATTTTTGAACATTTATCCGGCATAAGTGCAAGAATTGCTACGTAATCAGCGGTCACACCCGAAAATTTGAAGTTCTTAGTTCAACAACAAAATTATATCGTAAAACTATGCGTGACAAAGTGTAAAAATGACGTGAACAAAAAGGTGTTCGATCTCTGTAAAATTGAGAAATTTTCTAGAAGTCTATGACTAGCGCATAGTTGTAAATATATGCAGGCACGTAGCTAGGATTTCCTGATAGGAGGGGGGGGGGGAATTACCATACATTACAAGATGGGATGGGAGGGGGACTGTGCCCCATACATTACCAACTGAAGGGAGGACTGTCCGAACGTGGCGAAATTTTTAGTTTTTTGGCAACATGGCGAAAGTTATAGTGCCCTTTTTTTGATCGATACCATATAGCCTCGATGTAGCTGTCTTTCCCCCTTGTTCATGTATGGTAATGACCCAAAGTCCAAAATCCACAGGTAGCTGTGGTTTTTTCAAAATTTTGACCAAAATCCACAGCTACTGTCGTAAACTTGTACACGACTAAAGTCTTTTATTAGACAACCACTTATTAATACAAATTCACATTTAAATATGGAACATTATGCGGAGGAAGGATCTGCTTTTTTCGGAGCCAGAATTTCTTACATTTAAAAACATAAGGCCAAAAGAGACCTGACCTTTTTCTGAGAAACGGATCATAATTTTAAGAAGGAAAATTATTCATAATTTTTGTGAATCAGCAGAAAGAAAGAAAAGAGTTTTCATAAAATCACAGAAACCAAAAAAATATTCAAGTTTATCGCAAATCGTTGCATTTGGTGACAGCTACCTTATAATTTAAAAAAAATTTTCACAAAAATTTTGGACCAAAACAGGGGGTACCCTTATGATTTTTCCAAAATTTTTCCTGACGGGGAGCAATTGTTCGGCGAGATTTATAGTTCTATCGTGTCACGACACGACAGTACATTTTTGTGTCGTACTACAGCGTTTATAGTTTCGGTCGCAACACGACGGAAGTATAAATAACGCCTCCGAATTGTTCTCAATCATGAACTCATATTCACCCGGATGTCTATCACTAATTTATACAGACATTCTCGTTAGTTTATGTCCTGCACACAAGACCACCTTTGCTCTTTTCCCTTCCACCGAATTTATCAAAAATAAAATTCTTACTATGAACCATGACACAGATCTTCTCGTGACCCTCTTACTTTTTTCTCAACAAAAGTACAAAAGCAACCAAAAACGTAAATATTTGCTCTTAAAAAATTTTCGTTACCTTTCACGAGATAATTTTAACCCCAAAATGGGCTCAGTGATAAATAAACAAGAAATAAGGTCACCACAAAAATGTATTCCCTTTTGCTCCCATAAAAACATGTCCGGGTCATGTTTGACTTTATCAGCTAGTCATTCCTCCGCACTTGAGATTGTTCTAGGTGCTCATTAACGACAAGTATAATAAAATTTGAGAGGATTTTATTGTTTTACTACCGAATGTTTGTAATTCTCCACATTTTTGTTATGGTTAAGTGGGAAATTATTCATTCATTAGTGAAAAATTCGTTGAGAACAAATTCCTAAATGCCTATAAAAAAAAGAAATTCGGGACAAAAAATCAAAGTTTGCAAGCAAGAGCCATATAACTTGAGAAAACATTTCGAAAGTAAGCACAAAAATTTAATGGGCTATAAAAATTTTCCCAAAAAAGAAACAACTAATGGAGCTAAACATGATGATAATAGCTCCACACTTCACCAATTTGGTTGTTTTTCTTTTTAAGAATACTCCAGTTAAAATAGTAGGACGATAAGCCGAAAACAAATGGAATCAAATTTTTACGGATAACAAAATTTCAAGGGAGTGACATTTATGGGCCCAAAATCTGAAAATCCTGCTAGTTATCCGTTTTGCCAAAAAAGTCAGCTAGCTTAAAGGACCAGTCCAGTAAGTTACAATCATATGAAAAAATTATATATTCGGAAAGATCGTGAAAAATGGAGCATTTTTTGTTTTTACTGCATGTTCTGAATCGTTGTAGTTTTCGAGATAATTGCGTTTGAATTTGTTACAAGCTCTTCGTTGTAATACACAATTCAAAAAAGTTTGTGTATTACAACGAAGAGCTTGTAACCAATTCAAANGTTCAGTAAGTTACAATCATATGAAAAAATGATATATTCGGAAAGATCATGAAAAATGGAGCATTTTTTGTTTTTACCGCATTTCTGAAATCGTTGTAGTTTTCGAGATAATTGCGTTTGAATTTGTTACAAGCTCTTCGTTGTAATACACAATTCAAAAAAGTTTGTGTATTACAACGAAGAGCTTGTAATAAATTCAAACGCAATTATCTCGAAAACTACAACGATTCAGAATATGCCGTAAAAACAAAAAATGTTCCATTTTTCATGATCTTTACGAATATATCATTTTTTCATATGATTGTAAATTACTGAACTGGTCTTTTAAAAATCGAAAAAGTTTGAACTTTATGACCCCATGGCTCAAAAAATTTATATCCAATCAATCAAGCGAATATTATATTCGTTTTTTTCCTAACTTTTGAGCTAGGTCTCTCGAAAAAATCTGACTTTGTTAGACAAAAGAAGGTCCCTTGTAAGTAAGATATTGAAAATGAAAGAAAAGCTAAAAATCAAAATGTACAATTCATCATTATTTTGAACAATAATTGCTAATGTGAAACGTATCATGTTTTTAAAAAACATCCTTATCACAATATTCAATTGACTCACTCTCGTAAAACTACTCCTACATATGTGGATCACACACATACAATGCATTATTTACGATTACTTTTAGCAATTACCCTTGTAAAGATCATAAAATTACTGCAAAAATATTTAAAAATGATATCATAGTAGAATGCCAAGCATACATATTAAACAAAGCTAAACAAAGACTAAGAATGGCAATTTTTATGCCTAAAAATAATTTATGAAGGAAATCCGTAAGAGGATCGTTTCCGTTTGAGATGGCTAGGAACATCTTGGGTTCCAACTTCTTGAGGATTTTTACAAGGAAGTATTGGGATGTTCCAAAAGTACAGGGTGGGCCAAAAAAAAGTGGATTTTTGGGGTCCGAAAATTAATTTCCTAAGATTAATTTTATGTTTCTAGGGGTAATTTTATGTAGGGAATCGATTGCACGCATTCCCGAATCCCTGAAAATGATTTCCTGGGCCTGATTTAAGGAAAAATTGGGTTTTTGAAATTACGAAAAACGACAAATTTCGATTCAAAAGCCCAATTTTTCCCTGAATCAGGATCAGGAAAACATTTTCAAGGTTCGATTCCCTACATAAAATTACCCCTAGAGGGGTCATTTTTAAAGCAATACATTTTCGGATCCCAAAAAATCATAAAAATCCACTTTTTTTGCCCATCCTGTAATAAGACTTTCTACATGAATTTTGGACCGGAAATTTTTTCTAAAAACAACTCATATAAGGGTAAGTTCGGCATTCCCGAAGCGTGAATACGCTTCCCTGATTCAGGGAAGGGGTGAGTGTATCGAAGAGAAAATGTATATAATTCGAATTTTATCCGGAAAACTAGTCTGGGGGTTCTTCTAGTATGGGAATCGATTGCGCATATTGCCAATGCATAATGATATGCTTGCATTATCTGATTCATAAAATGTTTCCCTAAATATGGATAAGTGATGACTAATGTGATCGAATACAGTCAAACCTCCGTTTTATGACACTCGGCGGAGGACATAACGACCACGCAGGGATGCCGGTGGGAAAATTTGGTATATAAAGAAATCGACTTGTAATCGACTTATATACCAAAGAAATCGACTTATATACCAAATTTTCCCGCCGGCATCCCTGCGTGGTCGCTCTCATTAAAAGGAAGTGCCATAAAACGAAGGTTTGACTGTATCAATTAGTGTTGGGTTTCTTTCATGAAAGATTTAAAAATTTAAACCTTTCATGAATAGAATCCGACATTTTCGTCCATTTTTGAACTTATCAAAGTCCAAAAACTTGATGAAAGTCAAAGATTAGACGTGAAAGATTAATCTTATATGAAATATTTAAATTTTATTGTAAAAACCGAAAATGAAAGCTTTTAAAGTCTATTTCCCCCGCAAATAGGAAAAAAGTCCGGACGAGATAGCCAAGTGGTAAAGCTCTCGCTTTGCACTCCGAAGGGCGAGGGTTCGATCCTGGAGGTCGAAATCAGAAATATCATAATTCAAGATTTCATCATACAAACTACAAAAAATCCCGGAAATCGAATTCCGGTTTTTTGTAGTTTGTATGATGAAATTTTGAATTATGATATTTCTGATTTCGACCTCCGGGATCGAACCCTCGCCCTTCAGAGTGATAGAGCTTTACCACTTGGCCATCTCGTCCGGACTTTTTTTCCTATTTGCGGCGGAAATGAACTTTAAACGTCTACTCTACATGATTATATACCAAACTTTCTTGTGTTACAATACGTAAAATATTTTGGATCTATTTCGGCTGGGGAAACCCAGTCAACATGGTCACAAAACTTATGTTAAAAATTTTGTTCGAAAATGCGCTTTCTAGGGGTAATTTGAAATGAGGAACACGATTCTGATGTTATTTTCACGCCAAATGCTTCAGCAAATTGTGAAGTTTCACGAGGATTCGCCATTTTAGCTGTATATGACTAAAAGTTGATCGAAACATCATCTTCAAAAAACACTCATTTTCACAATTTCTGAAGCACTTGGCGTAAAATAACATCAGAATCGTGTTTCTCATGTCAAACGACCCCTAGAAAGCGCATTTTCGAACAGAATTTTTGAATTTTTAACATACCGTAAAACTTCTAATAGAACCCCATGGGGCTCTATTAGAAGGTGTTAATGATTGCTCTTTTAAAAATCGAGTTTAAATCGGACTTCTTCGAGCGACCACTTTTTGGATAGCTACTGTAGAAAGGAACGTTCTATAAAAGAAATTATTGAAAAATATTTTATTTTCGCTGAGTTANTAGAACCCCATGGGGCTCTATTAGAAGGTGTTAATGATTGCTCTTTTAAAAATCGAGTTTAAATCGGACTTCTTCGAACGACCACGTTTTGAATATCTACTGTAAAAAGGAACGTTCTATAAAAAAATTATTGAAAAATATTTTATTTTCGCTGAGTTATGGCCCTTTGAATTTGAAAAAGTTGAAAAAATGGCATTTTTTTTCAAAAAATCATATCTCCGTGAAATCGATGTCATTGTCAATAATTTCTTTTACATAATGTTCCTTATACGCTTAGCTATCCAAAAAGTGGTCGCTCGATGGAAATCGACTTAATTTTGATTTTTGGTGGATTTTTGAATGTAAGGCTTAAAATTTTTTAAATTAAAAACATTCAAAAGGCCATATCTCGACGAAAATAAAATATTTTTCAATAATTCTTTATATAGCATATTCCCTATCCTCAGGGCTATCCAAAAAGTGCTCGCTCGAAGAAATCCAATTTAAACTCGATTTTTAAGAGAATTTTTACGTTTACATGGGGCTCTATTAGAAGTTTTACGGTAAATCGAGAGACCATGTTGACTGGGTTTCCCCAGCCGAAGTAGCTCCAATATTTTTTGTCTTAATTTGAGCTATTATTCAAAGAAAGCACGATTCGGATTCTGCCCAAAAAGCGCAGTTCTAATTTGTGGCATAATTTGTCCCGCTATAAGTTCGAGTCTAGATTCCAAAGTTGACTTGACAGCAATCTTGCCACTTTCAGTTCGAAGTTCCACTCCACCAGAGCAATTATTGCCAAGAAAATTTTCATTGTCTATTTTGACAACGGTCTTGAAATCGCAGATTTTTTCTTGTTCATCCAGAATGTCTTGAAGGATGTTTTCGATTAAAGATTCGTCTTCTTTTCTAAAATTTTATCAGCAGGAATATAACATAAAGTTTTGTGTGGTAGAACACCCTTCCCCTAGCAGTTAGCACCGCCTACTATAAACAATTGATTGCATCAAAAATCGATATACAAATATGCGAAGGGATCAAAAAGTAAGCTTCATAGCGCAATGGATAGCGCAGCAGCCTTCCATTTTTGTATTGCAGGTTCGATTCCTCTAGGTGACAAATTATTTTTGCATTGAATAAATTTTTCTGCTTTTCTTTAAAAATTTTTGTTTACGGATCTCTTATTAAAAAAGAGATATTGGTAAACATGAAAAAACATGTCTAACCTTTCGACGTAAAGCATTAAATTGACTATCTATTATTTTTGATGAGTTCAAAAAATATGTTAGACGTAATAGAAACTTTTTTCTATTTTCTAAATTTTAGCCCTAAACTAACTGTTTTCAATGCGTTGCTAGATTTTTTATATTCAACTTCCATTCATCACAAAGGCCGAGACACTTGGATTAGTTTTTGGCTTACCGACACCGTAGAATGACTTCTTTTTCAAGAAGTTGCAGCAGCCCCTGCATAATAAGCCCTTTCAAAATATGAGGGTATCGATTTTTATCAGCACTAATCATGGATAAATCTTGTCGAGCTCCATCCAAAACTTCGTTGGTAAGTCGTTCTCTTTCTTTTAGGCATTCTATTCGAGCATGATTTGCGGTGTTAGAAGTGTGAACTTTGTGTTGGATATCGACCTAAAATCGAGAATCAAGATTGCATTCAATTGTAGAATGATTTTTTAAGTTGTTTCAAAATATTGGAATAGTGGTTGACCAATTGTAAACGTTAGCGTCATATATGGGCAAGCAGGGAGGTACTGGGCCCCAAATATGAATTGGTCCCAAAGGTTACTGTCGACCAAAAAAAAACGTTGACAGGCGAAAAAGTCGAAATAGGAATTCGTTCTCGATTTATGAATTCGTATGCGAATTTTCGCAACGAATTCAGTCTGGGCGGCTTCCCAAATACGAATTGGTCCATTAATTTTTCCCCCGATGCGACGAATTAGGGGGAGGGGGTACAGTACCCCCTTGCCCATGTATGGTTAGCGTAGTTAATATAATCTTTATTCAGTCGACGTTTCGGTGATTTACACCTTTGAGGGGAAAATTCGGTAGGTAAAAAAGGTAAAAAGTTTGGAGTTGAAAATATTTGCTTCGTGTCGAATGACTCTGTTCCAAATGTCTCATTGAGATATTTGTTCCAAATTGAGGTGCCGCATTCTCACCTACACCCTATTTTCTTTAATAAATTTTTGCCGCTAAGCAGCTCCCAAAAATTATCTTATTATAAATGAAAAATCATTAGATAATCTTTTTGGCCCGTGATTTATCTATAATTAAATATTTCTCCTTAATAAGTTCGAAAAAGTGTTAGACAACGCAGAAATTTAAAAATT
>OZJO01001316.1:21312-47046 GCA_900406225.1 Acrobeloides nanus
AAAAAATCTTGAATTATGATATTTCTGATTTCGACTTCCGGGATCGAACCCTCGCCATTAGGAGTGCAAAGCGAGAAACCACTTTGCTACGCGGTACACAACTTATTTTGCTCGAAATTTGAAACAAACAATAGCGCAATGGATAGCGCGGCAGCCTTCCATTTTTGTATTGCAGGTTCGATTCCTCTAGGTGACAAATTATTTTTGCATTGAATAAATTTTGCTTTTCTTTAAAAATTATTTTTTTATGAATCTCTCCTTAAAAAAGAGATATTGGTAAACATGAAAAAACATGTTTAACTTTTCGACGTAAAGCATTAAATTGACTATCTATTATTTTTGATGAGTTCAAAAAATATGTTAGACGTAATAGAAATTTTTTTCTATTTTCTAAATTTTAGCCCTAAACTAACTGTTTTCAATGCGTTGCTAGATTTTTTATATTTAACTTCCATTCATCACAAAGGCCGAGACACTTCGATTAGTTTTTGGCTTACCGACACCGTAGAATGACCTCTTTTTCAAGAAGTTGCAGTAGCCCCTGCATAATAAGCCCTTTCAAAATGTGAGGGTATCGATTTTTATCAGCACTAATCATGGATAAATCTTGTCGAGCCCCATCCAAAACTTCGTTGGTAAGTCGCTCTCTTTCTTTTAGGCATTCTATTCGAGCATGATTTGCGGTGTTAGAAGTGTGAACTTTGTGTTGGATATCGACCTAAAATCGAGAATCAAGATAGTATTCAATTGTAGATTGATTTTTTAAGTTTTGTTTCGAAATATTGAAATAGTGGTTGACCAATTGTAAACGTTAGCGTCATACATGGGCAAGCAGGGGTATTGGTCCCCAAAATACGAATTGGTCCCAAAGGTTACTGTCGACCAAAAAAAACGTCGACAGGCGAAAAAGTCAAAATACGAATTCGTTCTCGATTTATGAATTCGTATACGAATTTTCGCAACAAATTCAGTCTGAGCGGCTTCCCAAATACGAATTGGTCCATTAANTAGGGGGGGGGGGGTACAGTACCCCCTTGCCCATGTATGGTTAGCGAGTTAATATAATCTTTATTCAGTCGACGTTTCGGTGATTTACACCTTTTTCAAGACTTAAGATCTGTTTACGAGACTTTTTAAGTTTTATTCCAAATCAATTTTACGCTTAAGGGGTGTAACATAAAATCTCTACCAAGGCTTAGGCTTAGACCTTGGCCTAAACCTAGGCCTAAGCCTTGATAGAGATTTTATGTCACCAACTGGCATCTGCCCTTTTTCCCTAGGAGATCAAACTTTTTCTTTCCGATTTTGAAAATTGTTGGAAAAAATAATGCCTTGTTTCCCCTTTTTGAAAAAATTTTCCCTCTTTTTGGAGATTTGTTGTCCTAAAAATGAGTATAACATCCCTAGTTTGAGGGGAAAATTCGGTAGGTAAAAAAGGTAAAAAGTTCGGAGTTGAAAATATTTGCTTCGTGTTGAATGACTCTGTTCCAAATGTCTCATTGAGATATTTGTCCCAAATTGAGGTGCCGCATTCTCACCTACACCCTATTTTCTTTAATAAATTTTTGCTGCTAAGCAGCCCCCAAAAATTATCTTATTTTAAATAAACATTTAGATAATCATTTTTTGGACCGTGATTTATCTATAATTAAATATTTCTCCTTAATAAGTTCGAAAAAGTGTTAGACAACGCAGAAATTTAAAAATTTATAAAATTGCTTTTAACATGAACCCAAATTTGTTACCTGACGAAATTTCCTAGCATAAAATTCTGCAATTTTTTCAGTCTGCTGTTTGACAACCTTGTTAATTTCCAGCTTGGCCTCTTCATCAGTTCGGACTTGGATCTCATCAACCTTCTCGTCCGATTCTTGATCAATATATGCAATCATTGGAGCTAAGCGCTCCAATACCAGTCCGGGCATCTCTTCGTGAATGGGCATTTTTCAGGACAAGAATATAGAAAGCCAATTGCACACAAATCAATATATGTAGATCTGGGGAAGGGCTGAATAATAATAAGTCGAAAGATCAACGCCCTTCAGTCTTCTATTCTATTTTGTCAGACTAATCCTTTTTGTCGCATTTTGGCTAGTGAATAAATTTACGAAATTTTTCATGTGCAAACAATTTATTATTTCATGTTATACAAAAATATTTTCAAAAATGAAAGAAAATGAGTTTTTTTGAAAATGGGTAAAAGCTTTCGGAACCGACCAGTACTCGAACCCGTAACTAAGTAACTTATCATCATCATATGAAAAAATGATATATTCGGAAAGATCATGAAAAATGAAGCATTTTTTGTTTTTACAGTAAATTCTGAATCGTTGTAGTTTTCGAAATAATTGCGTTTGAATTTGTTACAAGCTCTTCGTTGTAATACACAAACTTTTTTGAATTGTGTATTACAACGAAGAGCTTGTAAAATTTCAAACGCAATTATCTCGAAAACTACAACGTTTCAGAACATGCCGTAAAACAAAAAATGCTCCATTTTTCATGATCTTTCCGAATATATCATTTTTCATACGATTGTAAATTACTGGACTGGTCCTTTAATAATTTTGAATTTATTGCAAGTTAAAAAAATTTCCACTAATTATTCTTGATTTCACAAACATAACATCCTGTTGTTGTTGAACAATCGATATTTGTCCATCTTCCATCACTTGAATTCAATTGACTACATTTATTCTTCGCGTTGGTATCTGGGTAACCTGAATTTATTAAAAAATAAAAATTTTCGTCAAATTTAGACACCCGGAACTGGTAAACAGACAATTGTTCCACAGGAAGGGGTGAGAAACAAGAGGGTAAAGTAAGAAGGGGAAGGACAAAGAGGTTAAAAAAGTTTTCTCAAAAAAAATTTGAGCGATTGACCTTCTTAGCGTCGCCACTGGCTATGAGTTGCCAACTTTTTATAAATTTGCGCGAGAAACATATTTGATTTGAGCGAGAATTGTTTACAAAATTTCTTACCGGATCTCCAGTTACGATAAGCTGATGTATCGTTGTTAATCCAAGTCCATACGTTTGATAACTGTTCTTGTAGGCCAATGAAGAATTGTGTACAACCTGTTCGGCTTTGTCCATTGGCTAAAAATCCAAAATTCGCATAAAAATTTAAAATTCGCATCAAGTTGTTTACTTAGCACTTCATTGTTTTCAAATGCCGAATCGATACTGGTCAACGTTGATCGAGAATCTTGTTGTTGACAGTCGTTATTGGCACTCGTCCAATCTTTGGCGCTTTTGACGAAGTTATAACAATTATTGGGGTTGATAGTCGATTGATACCAGGCTCTAGATGGGCAAATTCGTTCAAAATAAGGCAACACATCCAAAGGAGCTTGTACTTCTACTGTTTGAAGTCCTTGTATAACAGCACCATTTTGATCCCTCCAAATTCCGCCGGGGAGAATGACTTGTCTTGATATGGCATTTTCATAGACCACAGGGGCAATAGTCCTAATTGATACAGGGTGGGCCAAAAAAGTGGCTTTTAAAAATTTTTTGTCTCTTCTTGCATCGCTTGGAAAAGCTCATCTGTGTTGCGAAAATGCCTTCCACACAAGCGCTTCTTCAGCACAAACCACAGATGCTCGATGGGATTGAGGTCTGGGCTGGCCAAAGAAGGATCGGACATTGACCGTCGGAACCATCGCTTCGTCAGCTTCGCTGTATGCTTAGGGTCGTTGTACTGATGGAACAACCAGCCTGGGGCATGTGAGCGCGTACGGAAGCATATGGTACCGTAGGATATCGCGGTAATCGGTTGCTTTCATTCTCCCACCACTCTTACGATAGGGCTCAGGCTTAGTTCAAAGCAGTGATTTTCTCCTTTGCTCAAAGATTTTTGCCCGCTATTGTACATTGTATTAAAACAGCTTGGTTCCCCAAAGTGTTTTTAAATTTTTGGAGGGTCCTGGTGTGGCATACATTGGGGATATGTTTGGGTTGTAGTGGAAAGTAGTTAAAATATTTATTGCGTGTAACTTAAATATATAAACATCATGGGTGCATGATCTGAGGGATAACCCCCGGTCGTGGAGCGACCGCACCGCGATCTGCACGTGCTCTTCACTGACTCTTGGTCGGTGTTGAGATCGAGCTGACCTCCGTGTGGCCGTGTGTGTAATATGTATGTGTGTGTTGTATAATTGAGTCCAGTCTCCGTATGCAACGCCCAATGAATTTTTGGACGCATCACTGGATCCTGAATTCGGATTCTGGATTCTCAATCTGGGTTCTGAACCTGGATTCGGATTCTGAATCCGAATTCCGGACTCTGATTCTCTATCAGGATTAGAATTTGGTTTCTGAATTCGGATTCTGAATCCGGATTCAGAATCCGAATCCAGAATCCGAATCCAGAATCCGGATTCATAATCTGGAATTCAGATTCTAGGTTCGGAATCCGGATTCAGAATCCGAATTCAGAAACAGAATCTAGAAACTGAATTCAGAATCCGGATTCATAATCTGGAATTCGGATTCTGGGTTCGGAATCCGGATTCAGAATCCGAATTCAGATTCAGAAACAGAATCTAGAAACCGAATTCAGAATCAAGATAGAGAATCAGTGTCTGGAATTCAGAATCCAGATTCATAATATGGAATTCGGATTATGGATTCGGATTCTGAATCCGGATTCAGAATCCGGATTCAGAATCTGAATTCAGAATCCAGGTTCAGAATCTGGAATTCGGATTATGGATTCGGATTTTGAATCCGTATTCAGAATCCGGATTCAGAATCTGAATTCAGAATCCAGATTCAGAATCTGAAATCCGGATTTCAGAATCAGAATCCGAAAAAGTTACAAAAAGGTTATTTTTAGTTACAAAAAAGTTACAAAAAAATATTCTCCTTTGTAAATTGATTCAGCTTTAAAATGCAATTCAGAAGTAGAAGTGTTTCCCCACTAGTTGATGAAACAAAGGTTATTTAACAATGACTTGAACATTTTGGAAAATTTTATTGGCCGAAATAGTTTGGTTGTTCGAAAATTTTCCATGCCGTATTACATTCTTTATATACAGCCGGATTTCTGCAGAAGTTAATAAAATGCTATATGCGTTATATAAGTAGTAAATATCGCTGGCTATGAACAAGGTCCACTCACTGGAAACTGGATTAGCATTCGGAAAGAGATTTGTAAAATTGTCTCTTAAATAATTTTTTCTTAACAAATTTATGTTACTTACTTCAATAAAAAATACACCATGTGCATTAAATGAACAAGAAAAAGGATTATGGCGCTATAAAATATTTTGATTTCGTGCTTTAATTGATGACTAGTATTAAAATTTTTACGACTCATATAAACTTTTCTTATTATTAATGGATAAAAGATCAATCCGGTCGTGAAAATTAAGTAAACATGAGCGTTCCACGTTCTGAAATAAAATAAACTCCATCCGATGTCGACGTTCGCTGGACCAGAATAAATTAGACTGCTATTCCCTTGTCCGTCAAGTCCTGTTTTTGTTTCGACGATTACAATTTGTGTAAAGAATACTGGCAAACATATAGCTATGCATATTATGCCAACAAAACCAATAAATATATTTGGGATTTTATGTGAACTTTTCTAAAAACTTTTTGTCTTTTAACTTTTGAGAAAATACATATCACACTCAATGGTGTTCAACGACGTTTGTCGACGCCGTCGACATTTGGATGCGACGACGTCATAAACGTCGGAAATATCGACGTTTCGAACGTTGGATGTTTCAAACGTCGGACATTCAAACCGTCGCCAATATCGACGTTTCAAACGTCGGAAATATCGAAGTCCAAAACGTCGGAAATATCGATGTCTAAAACGTCAGACGTTTCAAACGTCGGTATTCGAAAAACATGAACCGTCGTTATTTATTAAAACATAAACGTCGGAGATGTCGACGTTACGGCTTAGGTTTCTGAAAAGAGCTCGGCGAGAAAGAAAAATGACACCAAAATCATGGAGGTACCCCTTTGGAAAAAATTAAAAAGTCCGGCCGCCATCAAATTTTTTGAAACGTCGCTATTCAAAAATTTAAACTTTACGTTGACGTTTGTGATAAACGTCGAGATCATTGAACACCCCTGATCACACCGCTCCGAAATGGCAACAAAGACCGGGAAAGGCGATTTCACATGGAAAAGTGGATAGAGCGTCGGATGCAAAATTCACGTATCCCAAAAGTTCGAGTTCCGCTAGAGACGAAAAATTTTTTCACATCAAAAACTCATTTAAAAAAATTTAAATGAAAACAAAATTTTAATGAGCAAAAACCTTTCGCCTCAAGTGGGACTCGAACCCTCGATTGCTGTAATACGTGAATTTTGCACACTCTATCCATTTTGCCATGGGAAATCGCCTTGCTCGGTCTTTTTTGCCATTTTGTTGCACTGTGATGGATGTATGTTAATAGATAAGGATTCTCATACTTTGAAAAAGGGGCAGTTATGATAAAATGATGGTGCCAACATGCAAATAAATCGATTAAACTGCAATATAAGAGTAATTTGGAATTGAAGAAATGCTAAATAATAAACATGAGTAAAAATTTCACGCCGACCCCTGGGGCGGGGTACCTTTTGGGTTTAAAGGACCAGTCCAGTAAGTTACAATCATATGGAAAAAATGATATATTCGTAAAGATCATGAAAAATGGAGCATTTTTTGTTTTTACGGCATGTTCTGAATCGTTGTAGCTTTCGAGATAATTGCGTTTGAATTTGTTACAAGCTCTTCGTTGTAATACACAAACTTTTTTGAATTTTTGCGGAAAAATCGATTTTTGCATCAATTTTTTAAATTTTCATAAAATGAACATTGTAGCAATTTTTTATAGCTAAATGAGACGAACCAAATCCCAAAAACGGACAGGCTGGCGCTCTAGGGTTAACTTACAAAAGACTAAAGAAAAGTAGCGAAAAATTTGAGCCGCCATATTGTGTTGGTTAAATGGAGCAAAAAGATTTAAAAACCAAAGCCATTCCCAAAATATAAATTTTTTAAAAGTATAAAGTGCCCAGCATCTAAAATTTCAACTTGTACAGGATGGGACAAAAAAGTTGATTTTTGTGATTTTTTGGGACCCGAAAATGTATTGTTCTAAAAATGACCCCTCTATGGGGTAATTTTATGCGAAAATGACCCCTAAAAACATAAAATTACATTAGAAAGATAACTTTTCAAACCCCAAAAAATCACAAAAATCCACTTTTTTTGGCCTGTATTTTTTGAAAAAAACTTACACTATATCAACAATTCCTAAAGCAATAAAAATGGAGAAAAAGCTTGAATTAAATGGTGGAGTTTTCCGCTTTTTCCAAATTGCAACCAATACCAAAATATACAGTGGTAAGCTTATAAAAAAGCTATATACCGTTATAATTTGCGTTATAAAAATATAAATATCGAATGACTGCATGAGATATTAACAAAAATTAGCACGATCACAAGCCAAAACAATATTTGAAATGAGGAAAAATAGTAATCGAGTTATATACACTTTAATTCACACGCTTACAATTCAGTGTATTGGAAAATTATCTATTTTATAGTTTAAGTTAAAGCTAGGGAAAACGAGTAGTCGATTATACAGGGTGGCGCAAAAAAACCGCACTTTTGCGATTTTTAGAATTTTTGTCATGAAAACAACTTTCTAGGGTAATTTTTATGCGAGAAATCGATTGCACGCATGAGAAAAATATTTTTACATTTTGATTTTTTTAATTTTTAAATTCGAAAAGTCGCAAAAGTGCGTTTCTTTGCGCCACCCTCTAAAAAATGCAAAAACTTGAGCCCATCCCTCCACTAGATGGCCTACCCAAGCCGAGAATACCCAGTGTTGTCTAAGAGCCTCAGAGGGAGGAACTAACACGGACCCTAAGTAATATGTTAGCCCTTGCTTTAGTCACACGGTGATAACCTCTAATCGTCCGGGGAACGGAGATCGAACCCGGGCCCTGCTGCGTGAATACATGGGTGTGGGCGAACCTACTCCCCACTTAACAATGCCGACGATCGATTTCTCGCATAAAAATTACCCTAGAAAGTTGTTTTCATGAAAAAATTCGAAAAATCACAAAAGTGCAGTTTTTTGTGCCACCCTATATAATATTTCTTCCTTTTAAGCCATTTGTAAACTTTTAAAGCAATCTGTTTTATGAGAATATCACACGCTTACAATTAAAGTATAAACAATTTTAATTAACTGTATATAGCTTGTTTTTCGGGAAAGCACGAACTCAGAGTTTTGAAGCTCGAATCAGCAAAAGGTCATTTCACTAAGTTTTTGCTCTATGATAAGTTCGACAGAAAAGCCAGGCACAAAGAACTTTTTTTGACGATTCGTCAAAAAAAAGTTCTTTGTGTCTGGCTTTTCTGTCGAACTTATCATAGAGCAAAAACTTAGTGAAATGACCTTTTGCTGATTGGACAATTGACGTCATTTGACCGGTCAAAATGCAACCCTAGTTTTGAAGAAAATTTTCGTTTCAATAATAAATTAATATTGAAGATCAGGTAATAAAAGTAAGAAAATTTTTCTGAAAAACACGTAATTTTCAAAATGCTACTCCTCCGCCAAATTAACAGATTGTTGAGAAATTTTTTCGCAAAAATGAAGAGAAAGTCTAGCTCTACAACACCAGTAGCGTAGCCAGGAAAAAATTTCATGGGGGCACAACTCCTAAAATTTTTGAAAATTTGCCTTGGTCCCCCCTTATGTTTTTTTCGAAAATTTTTGGAGAAAAACATAAGGGGGACCATTATAATTTTTTTCGATTTTTCAAAACATTTTCAAAAATCACCTTGGTTCCCCTTGTTTTTTCGCGCCGATAGACGCGAAAATTTTTTGTTGAAAAAAACTTGAGGTAAAGCAAAAACCAGCGTTGCCGGCAAAAAATTTTTTTGAGAAATACTTGTTTTTAAGCTGAAAACGCTCAGAAAATGAAAATTTTTGATGAAACAATGACGATTTTTAGTGAAAAAAATTAAAATTTTTGTCACTTATGCAGAATCCCCCCCCCCTAGGGAGGGGGGATTCTGCATAAATTTATACAGGATCCCACAGGCTGAAAACAAAAAAAAAATCAATTTTCACCATTTTTTCAACACCCCAAAAAATTTTTAAAGCTTTTTTAAAAATTTTTCCTCGTGAAAAAATTTTTAAAAAGTCGAAAATTTTGGCTTTTTCGGCCATATTCACTTCCCACATTTACAAAAAATATTTTACTATTTTCTCTCTTGACTGCGTAACCTCGACATTTTTCGCGGCTTTTTCTTTGGCCCAGCTCCGCCAGAGGGGGTTCGCTCGCGCTGGGTTAAGATTTCGCGTGGTTACGTTTTTGCGGGGTTAAAGGGCGCGGCGCTTCGCGCCCTTTAATCCCGCAAAAACGTAACCCCGCGAAATCTTAACCCAGCGCAAGCGAACCCCCTCCTGTGGGGCTACGCTGGGCCGAAGAAGAACGTGCCGCGAAAAAAAACTCGGAGGTCACAGTACTCTATCTGACGATAAAAATAGTAACAATATGTTTTGTAAAATAGTGTCTGGGAAGTGAATATGCGCCTCAATTTAAAAAAATGATTTAAAAATTTTTTGGGGTGTTGAAAAAAATGGTGAAAAATTGATTTTTTTGCTTGTTTTCAGCCTGAGGGATTCTGCATAAATTTATGCAGAATCCTCCTCCCCTAAGGGGGATAGTGCATAAGTGACAAATTTTTGAAATTTTTAGTGAAAATTTGGTCATTTTTGATGAAAAATCATAATTGGAGGCCATTAGAATTTTTGAAAAAATAAGGGGGACCATTAGGTTAAATTTTCATTTTTTTTCGTTATGGGGGTCCGTCCCCCCTGCGTGCGTCACTGGGGGAAGGAACCAAGGCAATTTTTTCGACTTTTAAAAAAATTTCAAAAATAATCTTACCTCTCCTGTTTATCGTTGGAAAACATCTATTTTTAACCTGAAAACGTTCAGAAATTTTCGACAAAAATTTTGTTGAAATCTTTGAGTTAACGCAAAAACCGGCGTTGCTTAACTTGCTAGATCGGACGGTATGACGACTTCGGAGTTTAAATTTCGACGCACACTTTTTTTTCATTTGGGGTAGAAACGGACTATTTGGTACAAGCCACTGGTCGAGCACCAGTACGCATATTTTCTGAGAGGATATTTTTATTGATTAATATTTTAAAATGACAATTAAGTATTTATTACAAGGAGGCTTTGCATATATAAGCACTTGGAGTAGAACAATTTTGATTGGTCCATTGTCCATTATTTTGATTCATTGCAGCGCATGAATTTGTAGCAGCATTCATTGGGAAACCTAAATTTGTTTCAATTGCGAGATTCAATTTTTAGAAAAAATTGTGCACTGGTTTGGGGGGGGGGGTTAAAGTGCACTGGGCGGGGGTCAAAGTGCACTAAATTTTGTGCACTTTAACCCATCCAAAAAAGTGGAAGGGAGTTAATGTGCATAAGTTCCAGAAAGTTTATATTGAAGATACCATTTGCCCAATTTCTATATGCTGATGTATCGCCATTTACCCAAGCCCAGTTATTGTTTTGATATTGCAGCCCAATATAAGCATTATTAGAGCCTTTGATTAGACCTAAAAACTTTGTATAACCATTTTTTAGATACTCCTATTTTACCATCAACTTCACTATTCTCAAAAGCACTACCGATGCTCACCAATGTCGCTCCTGGCGCCGCCTTGGCACAAGCCGCATTTGCTGATGCCCAATCGAGTGTTGCGTTGATAAACGAGTAGCAAGCTCTGCTGTTGGTATTAGATTTGATAAAGTTCATTGGGCATTGATCCGCCGCATATTCGATTTTTAAAACAAAAACGTCTGATGATGGGAATTTCGAGTTTGGAACACTGCTAATGTTGACTTGGATGCCTCCATTGAGGGCCGGAGGTTGGGTGTATGGAAGACTAATGGTTTGGTTGTTGAACGAGAAGAGATTTACGGTGGTCTAAAAGTTATGTTTATGTCAAGAATATATATGGTGTTTTTGGAAGTGTTGAGTACAATTTGACTGTTTTTGGCATTTTATAGCAAAAAGGGTCATTTTTGGGTCTAAAAATGGCCAAAATAGGGTCAAAATGAAGGGGGTTTTGGTATTTTTCCTGAAAAACAGTATTTTTTAGCACCGTTTTGAACAACTTTTACAATTGGCTAAAAAATTTTTCTTCAAGATACGGAACAGGGTTACGCTATCTTAAACTTCGGCTTAGGCCCTGTTCCGGACTTTTTTGTCATTTTCGACCGCTGTGGTTTAGGCTTAAACTGACTTGTGCCGTTGGCATGATGTGAGTTAAGTTGACAAGGTTATCATCAGGCCATGTAACAACAAATGCATAAATAATAGTGTTATTTTGTTGTTGAGGGTTATAGAGTCGATAAGGGTCAAATCCAGTCGTGCTTCTTAGCTTGCTGGTATACCTAAAATTGAAGAAATCATTTTTTAGCCTCCAGTTTCCTGGGACAAGAAGATTGAAAAAAGATAGAAAACAATTGAAGAATGTAAATTTTTGAGTCCTCAAAATTTTCGGTGTTTTAGGGTGTATAGTAAGAAAGCTGACCAAGTAGGACCAGAATCATTTTGAAAAATCCATGGTTTAGTAGCAAAAATTGCATCAGCATGTGTATTCACGAATTGTCCAATTTCGTTTAATCGTTCTTCAAAGAGCGTTAAAATTTTTCCATTACTATCTGGCCCAATATTTAACAAATAGTTTCCTCCGGTACTAATAGCTGTTGCCAATCTTGTTATTGCATCATGTGCAGTAAGAACGTCGTCAATCTAAATTATTGATTACTAGTTGTATCAGGTATATGCGTGAATCGTTGCGGCTGGTTTTTCTCGGTGATTTTATATGCTATTCAAAAAAATTTTTTCCTAGATGGAATAGAACTCATTGGTCTAAGTTAGGCCTAGGCTTATGTCTAGATCAAAGTCCAAATTATTACCACAATATTTCTCCTAAATCCCCAAGATCTCTTGTCAAGCGTATCACAATCTTCCCACTTGCGTTGTTGCAGTTGTCCAGGTAGAAAATGGTCTTGACACGTATAATAACCTCCATGGTGACAAGCTGCTCCTGAACCCCATCTATCGTTTGTTACCACCGTGTCTTTCACGGGGCTAAACAAATTGTTTGATTCCAAATTTTTATAATTACCTGTCATTGTACAGCCAAGCCAAAAATTCTTGCGCTCTCCAGTACTCAGAGCTCATTTCCCAATCCCCATCACTCCAGATAACATCTGGTTGATAGTTAGTGACTAGGTCGATCATTTGGGGGTATGAGACACCCTAAATAAGCAACTTTCGTTTAAAAATTTGTCACCAAATTTCTTACATTCACATAATTGGATGTATGATTCTTTTTATCGTTCAAATAAATAGGATTGAACCATTCAAATTGGGAAAAATAAGTCCCCCAATGGATGCCACCAACTTTTAGAATTGCTTGACGGAGTTCTCCTAAAAAATATGTAGTAGTCCCGGACTATCTCCACTGCACTCGCTCCTTAAAAAAATCAAGTATAATACTATCTTACCAAGTAAATCCCTATGCGGTCCGACATCCCCTGCATTCCAATCCCATGCTACGGAACTAGGCCATAGTGTATAGCCTTCATGATGCTTTGAGGTTTGAACAAAGTACTTTGCCCCAGAAGATTTTATAATATTAGCAAACTGGTCTGCATCAAAATCGATAGCTGTAAACTAAAAAGTTGAGCCATTTTTTTGTAAAACGGTACAAATTTTTTAAAAAGAAGATCAAACCCTTACGTCTTTAGCTAAATCCGGATATGTAGTGCCCGGAGGATAATGTGTAGCCATAAATTTGTCTATATCGGACGAATTTTGCCCTTTCCATGACCACCAAAACCATTCGGAAGAATACGCGGGCACTGAAAACACACCCCAATGACAAAAAATGCCAAACTTTGCTTCATCATACCATAAAGGAAGTGGTCGAGCATCGAGAGAAGACCAGTTGGGCTAAAATATTCGGGATTGCAAACACATGTGTAAGTTTTTCGGAGATACTCCATCTTGGGGTCAGTCAAAGGTCAAAATCAAAATTGTTTATAAGTTTAAATTTGAAAAATAATTCCACAGAGGCTAAGATTAGCTTAAATTACAAAAAATACACGATCCCAACATGTACAATTTTCCTTAGCTTACTCGAGTGAAGCAAAAAAATGACAATGCTGGATGAGAGTCATTTTTAAAATTTTTTATTAACAAAATAAAAATTTTGTATTTTACCCTTGATATGGAGTAACATTTTTACCTGATATTGCTGTGCCAAACCTAGATTTAAAATACAAAATGAAACTAAAGCCGACCCAAAAGAATACATTGTTGATGTTCGACACATCAAAAATCTTTCTCTTTGTTGAAAAGTACTAAACTGATTAAAGGAAAAAATTCTTGCTTATATTAAGACCAATTAACTACTAACAAGAATTAAGAGATCAAGAATAAATGGATGATAAGAAAGCACGTTATTTATGCTCCATCAAATGGGGAAAAACGTTACGTATAACACTTTGCAGAGATATTGGTAATGAGCGAAAACACAAGTTTATGCATTGTAGGACACACTATCTCTGTTCGATTCTAGCGAATTCTAGCGAATCTATATTTATAACATTGTAAACAATTCAACTGATCTGTTGGTTCCGGAATTCGGCCTTATCAGCTAATCATACACTTAATTTATTTCAAGCACATTTAACAAATTTAGGTTGCGGTGCGCTACTGATCATACGTAACGTTTTTCCTCATTTGATGGAGCATAAATAACGTGCTTTCTTATCATCCATGTGTCCTTGATCTGGTTAAGTAGTTAATTGGTCCTAATATAAGCAAGAATTTTTTCCGTTTATCAGTTTAGTACTTTTCAACAAAGAGAAAGATTTTGGATGTGTCGAACATCAACAATGTATTCTTTTTGGTCGGCTTTAGTTTCATTTTGTATTTTAAATCTAGGTTTGGCACAGCAATATCAGGTAAAAATGTAGAAAATGATACTCCATATCAAGGGTCAAAATAAAAATTTTAATTTTTTTATAAAAATTTTAAAAATGATCTAAGGTTAAAATTAATATGAAAACCCAAAAACATCCCAAGCGGAACGTAACCAGAAGAAAAAATCCCAAAAATTGTCAATTTTTTGGCTCAAAAAGGGCTAAGGAAAATTGTTCACGTTGAAATCGTGTATTTTTTATAATTAAAGATAATTTTAGCCTCAGAGGAATCATTTTTCAAATTTAAAAATACGAACAATTTTGATTTTGACCCAGGATGGAGCAGCTCCAAAAAACTTTACACATGTGTTTGCAATCCCGAATATTTTAGGCCAACTGGTCCTCTCTCGATGTTCGACCACTTCCTTTATGGTATGATCAAGCAAAGTTTGGCATTTTTTGTCATTGGGGTGTGTTTTCAGTGCCCGCGTATGATTCCGAATGGTTTTGGTGGAATTGGAAAGGGACAAATTCGTCCGCTGATGACAAATTTATGTCTACACATTATCCTCCGGGCACTACATATCCGGATTTTGCTAAAGACGTAAGGGTTTTGACCTTCTTTTAGAAAACTTAACACCGTTTTACAAAAAAATGGCTCAAATTTTTAGTTTACAGCTATCGATTTTGATGCCGACCAATTTGCTAATATGATAAAATCTTCTGGGGCAAAGTACTTTGTTCAAACCTCCAAGCATCATGAAGGCTATACACTATGGCCTAGTTCCGTAGCATGGAATTGGAATGCAGGGGATGTCGGACCGAATAGGGATTTACTTGGTAAGATAGTATTATACTTGATTTTTTGGAGGAGTGAGTGCAGTGGGGTATAGTCAGTTTCAACCCTGTAGTCAGCAAAAATTGAGTGGGAAATTTAAGTCTACAACATATTTTTTAGGAGAACTCCGTCAAGCAATTCTAAAAGTTGGTGGCATTCATTGGGGGACATATTTTTCTCAATTTGAATGGTTTAATCCTATTTATTTGAACGATAAAAAGAATCATACATCCAATTATGTGAATGTAAGAAATTTGTTGACAAATTTTTAAACAAAAGTTGCTTATTTAGGGTGTCTCATACCCCCAAATGATCGACCTAGTCACTAACTATCAACCAGATGTTATCTGGAGTGATGGGGATTGGGAAATGAGCTCTGAATACTGGAGAGCGCAAGAATTTTTGGCTTGGCTGTACAATGAAAGGTAACTATAAAAATTTGGAATCAAACAATTTGTTTAGCCCCGTGAAAGACACGGTGGTAACAAACGATAGATGGGGTGAAGGAGCATCTTGTCACCATGGAGGTTATTATACGTGTCAAGACCGTTTTCTACCTGGAAAACTGCAACAACACAAGTGGGAAGATTGTGATACGCTTGACAAGAGATCTTGGGGGTACAGGAGAAATATAATGGTAATAATTTTAATCTAGACCAAAAAAATCTAAAACTATTAAAGGACCAGTCCAGTCAGTTACAACCGTATGAAAAATGATATATTCGGAAAGATCATGAAAAATGGAGCATTTTTTGTTTTTACGGCATGTTCTGAATCGTTATAGTTTTCGAGATAATTGCGTTTGAAATTTGGAATTTGTTACAAGCTCTTCGTTGTAATACACAAACTTTTTTGAATTATGTATTACAACGAAGGGCTTGTACACAAATTCAAAATTTCAAACGCAATTATCTCGAAAACTACAACGATTCAGAACATGCCGTAAAAACAAAAAATGCTCCATTTTTCATGATCTTTCCGAATATATCTTTTTTTCATATGTTTGTAACTGACTGGACTGGTCCTTTAATAAATAATTCAGAATAACGAGATGCTTACTGCACATGATGTATTAACAAGGTTGATAACAGCTATTAGTACCGGAGGAAATTATTTATTGAATATTGGCCCTGATAAAAATGGTCGAGTGTTGCCCATTTTTCAAGAACGATTAAAGCAAATTGGACAATTCATAAATGCACATAGTGAAGCTATTTATGCAACAAAACCATGGATTTTTCAAGAAGATTCGAATTCTACGATTTGGTAACTGAATTTTATGAGTTGTAAATTTTTCAAAACAGCTCAGAATTAGGCAGTATACTTGATTTGTCACAGCTGTTAGAAAACAACAACTACCTGATCACTTTTTTCGAGCATTTGTCCATAATACCCTTTCCTTCCACAACGGTATTTAGACTCAAAATACTAAAGAAACGCTTTTTCATGGAAATTCAACATTTTTTCAAAAAATTTTATATAAATTTTTAGGTACACTAGTCAAGTTCGAAACAACGCTACCCTTGATCCTTATCGCCTCTATAACAATCAAACCCAAGCTAACACCATCATCTATGCTTTTGTTGTCCAATGGCCAGACGACAGTCTTGTAAAATTGCCTCTTGTCAAGGCTGCATCGAACGTATGTTTTTGAAAAAATATCAAAAAAATTTTTCGTTTTAGACCACAGTCAACCTTTTCACCACAAAAGGCTTGATCCAAAGGCCATTTACCCAACCATCCCAATTGAATGGTGGAATTCAAGTGGATATCAGTGGGATTAGTTTGAGCAGGTTTCCCTCGCCATATGTGTTTGTTTTGAAAATTGAATATGCCGCGGATCAAAATGTAACGATAATTTTGTGCAATATTTTTAAAAAAATTAATTTTTAGGTCAACCCATTGGGGGGTAATTGAAGTTTCATTGAAATCACATTCTTATAATATACTAATTAATATTTAATGAATCAATAAAATTATACAAGATGAGGCAAACAACCGGATTTTGTCCACTTACAATATTAAAGCGAGGGGGCTGGTGTCGTCGTCCCCCATTTTAATCATAAATAAAATTATCATAATAAGCTGGTACTCCGGAATCCAGCCTTTCTTTTATTTTCTTGGCAGTAAGTCGAAAAACAATTTCAATAATTGTTAAATGGATAATTTCTGCTAGACTAAAGGCAGCTAAACTCCAGAAAATTGATTTGCTATCTTTAAAAAGGTCATAAAGAGAATATCGAAGGCTCTAACCTGCCCATCCCCAAGTGTTCTCGCTTGCGGATATGCTATAAATCGAGAATCCAAGCATACAGCCTTGTAAAAATGCTGCTATCAGCTAAAAAATCCAGATAAATATAGATAAAATCTAGAAATATAGTCAACTCTCGCTTTAAAGGAACAGTCCAGTCAGTTACAACCATATGAAAAAATGATATATTCGAAAAGATCATGAAAAATGGAGCATTTTTTGTTTTTACGGTATGTTCTGAATCATTGTTGTTTTCGAGATAATTGTGTTTGAAATTTTGAATTTGTTACAAGTTCTTCGTTGTAATGCACAAACTTTTTTGAATTTCTTGCTGAAAAATCGATTTTTGTACCAATCTTTGTAATTTTCCTAAAATGAACATTGTAGAAGTTTTTTATAGCTAAATGAGGCGAACAAAATGACACCAAAATTATCCAATTTGAACATTGTTTTGGGTTATTGAGACGAAAACATGAATCAGAGTTTTCGTTTCAATAACCCAAAACAATGTTCAAATTGGATCATTTTGGTGTCATTTTGATCGTCTCATTTAACTATAAAAAACATATATAATGTTCAATTTATGAAAATTTAAAAATCTATGTAAAAATCGATTTTTGCGCAAAAAAGTTTGTGTATTACAACGAAGAGCTTGTACACAAATTCAAAATTTCAAACGCAATTATCTCAAAAACTACAACGATTCAGAACATGCCGTAAAAACAAAAAATGCCCCATTTTTCATGATCTTTCCGAATATATCATTTTTTCATATGATTGTAAATTATTGGACTGGTCCTTTAAAACGAGGGGGGCTTAAAGCGAGAGTCGACTATATAGACAAAATTGAGAAAATCTAGATAAAATCTAGACAAATCTAAACGTTCACTTACAAAATAGATATATGTAGCTATCAAATATGGCTTGCTCTTTGATTTGGTTAAATAAAAAATAAATAATAGAATTGAAATCGGCCACATAATCCCCGGCATTACATTTATCCATTTTTCGACAATTGTAACTTCTATAAAAACATGATAGCCGATTTGAAGATGCATTAATAAACGGCAGACCATAAAAAAGGTTCTAGAAACTACAAATTTGATTATGTAATCAATCGAAACTATCAGTGTTCTAATGGCATCATTTGGGGTCATCCAGGTATTACGTAATCAAGTAGGGGGTAGCCAAATGATTACGATTGATTATGGGGGGGGGGGGGGGTCAGAAACATGCCCTGTCCCGTTATAAAATGACTTTTTTAAATCAATTTTTCAAGTTCAATCAAGATCATCATGGAAAAAAGTGAAACGGGCAAAAAATAGTTTAGGCATTGGAGATTATCTGTGCTTTTATCGTATTAAAATCAACAACATCCTTAAAAAGTTATAACCATCCATAATGGAAGGCCGCCCCGAAAAAACCCCGTAACGGTAACGAAAGGCCTAGGGCCGGTAATTTTATGCGAGAAATCGATTCCGAAGCATGAAAACGCTTCCTTGACCCTGATTTTAAGTTTTCGAAATTTTGATAGGTGATCACTTTTTAAGCGCAAAAAATATTTATCCTTTCAAAAATTATATTTAAATGTCACGTAATTTTCGTTGAATTAACATCATTAAAACACTGGTAATATAGAAATTGATTATTCCCTACCCTACACCTTGGTTGATCAAAAATTTGTTTTGTCGTTAATTCATTCCAAGCTCTCGACAGTGCATTTTTGTGTCATACGACGCATCGTACGACACAAAATGCACTGTCGTGTCACGACGCGACGGAAGTATAAATGGCGTAATAATAAAAAGAAATGAAAAAATTAGAAAATTGATTTTTCCAAATAAACTATTCGAATAATGTATCAACAATATCGTGCCAAAAATTATTATCAATGCATTATTCTCGTAGACTTTTTAGCTATTATACAAATATAGATGGAGTTTTATCTAACAGATTATGTAGATCGTCGATAAGATGACTTGACAGCATGAAAAAATGAATCCAACAGGCAATTTTTATTATTTTTGTGATTATGAACTCGGCAAAAATTATGAAACTCACAAGGGAACCGCAAGGTCTGCCACAAAAATTTTTCACCGAAACCAAGCGTAAACATAGAGGGCAATTCAAAATGGTATAATATGCCAAAATGTTAGTGTCTTTATAAATAAATATGCTTGTTTAAAATTTTAACATAATAAAATTAATATATTGAGCTAAAATCTAGGAGGTTGTGTAAATTTCTCGCAAGTTCCAGTACCGCCAAAGCATGGATGGTCTAACCATGTATAAAGGGTTCTATTAACACTATCACTGCATGTCATGCTTTCTTCAGTATCACATTCGATAAAAGGCTCTCCTTCGGTCATGTTGTTGTTGTACCAGATCTATACAACTTTTTAAATTGGGCTAGACTAGGAGGCATAAATGATATGTCGGAATCGATTAGGTATCCCATTGACGTGAAATTTTCGAAAAAATTTTTCCTTTCATCATCTCGAATTGACCCCTCTAGGGGTAATTTTATGCGGGGAATCCGAATTTCACATTTCCGAGACATGAAAATCTTTTCCTGAAGCGATCTCTTAGGGTCATATTTTGAAAAGAATCACATGTCATGTGATTCGTACGATATGTCGTACGACGCGCACTGTTGTGTCGAGACACGACAGAACTATAAATCCCGCCTAAGGAAGGGGGTCTATGAAGACCAAGATATGCTTAATGGGGTCTGGTGTAAGCCGGTTTTTCACAGGTTGGCTGAAAAACTCGAAACATCTTGTTTTTTTTTAGCGAAAATGTTTTTTAGCCACCCTGTAACATGTCTCACGGTCACGTTTACACTTGTGATCACGTCCGCGCATCATACCTCATTAACATGATGCACATAACCAGCTTCTAATGGAATCAAATGTGGTACAACATCATTTCTATGCACCACTCTATATGCATATGGCACCAAACTTGGATATCTATCAGCAAAATCTTTATGCCCAATCCTCAACTCTCCAAACGAGACCATCTTTATATTAGCCTTATCGAAATATCCCATTTGTGAAATATATGGTGCTGCCATGCCAGCTAGACTGCCACCCATGGACCAGCCGGTGACCCAGAGTTCGTAATTTGGATAAGTATTTTTGGCAGAGAAGAAGGCATCTCGAAAACCGGAATTCCAGACGATGAGAAAACCGTTGTAGTAAAATTGAGCGACGGTTCCGCCTCCGGGGAAGGTTAATGTCATGTTGTAGAATTCTGAAAAATGCTGAGTTAAAGGACTAGTCGAGTGGGGAAAAAGTTGCCATTTTTGTTAATATTCGGAAAGTTCATGAAAAATTGAGCATTTTTTGTTTTTATTGCATGTTCTGAATCGTTGTAGTTTTCGAGATAATTGCGTTTGAAATTTGGAATTTGTTACAAGCTCTTCGTTGTAATACACAAACTTTTTTGAATTGTGTATTACAACGAAGAGCTTGTAACAAATTCAAAATTTCANACAAACTTTTTTGAATTGTGTATTACAACGAAGAGCTTGTAACAAATTCAAAATTTCAAACGCAATTATCTCGAAAACTACAACGATTCAGAACATGCCGTAAAAACAAAACATGCTCCATTTTTCATAAACTTTCCGAATATCAACAAAAATTGGCAACTTTTTTCCCACTGGACTGGTCCTTTGTAGAGTTGATTTTATTCATATTTTTGTCCTTCATAGTTCAGTAGTAACACGCAGGGCTTTGGCTTTAAAATGTAGAGGATTTGATTCCCTCTCCCAAAATTATCTTACGTTCCTCTTCATTCAATTCTTGGCTTCCAACAGTTCCTCGAAACACCAAAATGATAGCTTCATCATCATGGCTAACAAGCAAAGTTCCAGCACACGTTATATTAGGGTTATTTTTAGTAAACATATCACATGGTTGCTCGACATGGGTATAGTACTAAATTTTATAAAATTTTCACGGGTTGGCGGGATCCACGGGTCTAAACCGTGCTTATGTAAGGGTTGGAAAATTTGAAACTCGTGTAGGCACATGGATTTGAATTTTAAAACCCACACGGTTTTGAATCCCCGCTTTTGTTCCTTTTTGTTCCTACCAAAAAATTAGAAATACATATACTCGGTGCGATGCCGAGTTTCGTTGTACGGGTAATAAATGCAACATCTTTTTCCCTCTGGGCGCGAAACGCTCGATTCCCCGGTTCTTCATATAAAAATCCCAAAAAGTGTCATTAGTTGAATCACCCTGTATTGATCTATCCTTACTGTGGCATTATAAAAACATGCATCCAAATAGCGATCAATTCGTGTTATATTATTCTGATAGACAAACTTATCACACATCGGCCATAACTTATGCCTAGCATAATAGTCATTATATCCAGTAGGCATGCGAGTATAGCATAAGAAAATCAAGGAAAAAATTAGAATTAATAAGCGAAACATAGTTCGAAAGACAGTTTTGAGCAGAGAACGTAGATAATCATAAAACAATGAGATTTTGTATGCAGGTCCACGTGACAAGGGAACTGATAAAATAGCTATTATATTTTTGGCATGCAGGAAATTGATTAAGACAAAAAATTTTGCCTCAAAATTCTACTGAAAACTATTTATGAACGAGCGAAATATTTTTACCCCAATTGCGAAAAATTTTGACGCAATCGACACGTCTCCAAAAAATAGACAATTTTGATGAGAAAATCATGTCGTACCTAAACAAAATTATGTTTGGCTTTATTTTTGAAAATATTTTTTGACTTAACCCTTTTCTCTAGGATTATGTTTATGAAAAAGGCTTACTCACCATTGAAAATTCATTACAGCGAAACCCTGAAGTCGTCAGACGTTGAAATTAAAAAAAATTCCTTGTCAGATCTAATAGTCGACTGAACAAAATCGCATCGAAAATGGCCTTACATAAGAAAAATAAAAGGGTACAAACTTGGTAAACCTCTGTGAAAACGCAATTTTTTTGAATTGTTGAGCTAAAAAATCGAAGTTGAGGCTTTTTCAATAATTTTTTTTCCTAAAAAGTCCCATGACGGGAGCTATCGAATGAGCCTTCGGGCGGCTGAAATGGATTTCAACCCGATTTTTGGCGAATTTTTGAAATGTTATAATAGATACTGTATTTTAGCAAATCATTTAGCGCAAATTACGAATACGACCGATTTATCCCAATCTTCAACCATATCATCAACCAATTTATCTCAATTTTCAACCACATCTTCTATACCATCTTTAACTTCAAAAGGAGCTAAAGCAATTTTTTCTTTCATGAATATTTTATTTGTGACACTAATATTGGTTTTATGAGAATTAATTCCATAAATTTATTTGATATTTATTAACAATAACATAAGATATAAAAAGGCGTAAGACAAAAGTTTCCTCCTCCTCCCATATATAACTCCTACATAACGGTCTCTGACTTGAACCTATTCCTCCACAGGGGCGTAGCCAGAATTTTGCGACAGAGGAGCTGAGCTGGCATACGGACCGTTGTTCCCCAACTTTGCAGCGCCAACAAAAATTTTTTGCACAAAAAAAGAAAACCTATCTTTATAAGAAAAATTTAGCGATAAATCTCGCGTGAGCTCTGAAAAATTTAACGAACTTTTTTCGTTAAAGGAACAACTCGGAAGCAATCGGACCATTCGAGGTGCTAGGAGACTTGTCGATCAGATCGGAAAATCTCCTCTCTCCTCGGAGCGCTCGGCCCCCAGCTTATCACAAATTTTATCGTTCATCGTTTTACTTTGACAATGCAATCAATGTTGAGCCAGTCAGGTTCACACAAACAGCTGTAGCCATTATTATGTAATTTCTTTTCCCCTACAAAACTGATTTTTCACATTCTTTCAACTTCTAATTACTTGGACTTCCTTGAAGTAAAATATGCTCCACAAGGCTGCTACTAAACCATGCATCGTCGATACAATTGGGTATGTTATAGACGCCGTCAAAGCCTGTGTTGCACCACACATGAACACTTGTGCAGCCCCATAAATGATTCCAGACGCTAATCCGGGAAGAACCAGCTCCGGGTTGATTTTTGGTTTGTTTTTTCTGCAAAATATAATCGATCATCGATTATTTTGATATGAAAGCAAACTTGATGACAGAATAAATGGCAAATTCGAGAGTTGCAGTTATAAACATTCCCAAAAAGTTAGAAAATAAGTAAGGTAAAAGATCTTTTGGAGCATTATCAAATTCATCAGCGTGGTCTTGCATGTAAAACATTGGAGTCCAGACTATTCCAAAAACACATCCAGCCAATGCTGCCATAACTACGCCACTAAAAATTTGAGTAGTTGAGGGGAGAGATACTATCCGCATTTCGACAACCTAAGAAATTCCTAAACTGATCAGTTTCCTAGGTGGATAGCACTCAGGGTATACCAAGGACAACATACACACGGAAAACCTAAACTGATCAGTTTCCTAGGTGGATAGCACTCCTAAACTGATCAGTTTCCTAGGTGGATAGCACTCAGGGTATACCAAGGACAACATACACACGGAAAACCTAGAGTCCAGAGGACTATATCTTGCATAGATCTGCACCTCGTCTTGTTCGATAAGCCTCTCGCGTCTCTAGGGTCCGTAGATGCATGTGGGGAATTTGTGATATTGAGAAAAGGTTATGCCTATCAGCAGATTGATAATTCTGATAACAGTCTCTACAATACTACGGCAGTATAACTTTTCGTACAATTGTGGTTCGTACGAACTTTTCGTACGGTACTTTTCGTACGAACTTTTCGTTGTCTGATTATCAATAAAATCCGTTTATTGATACGAAAAAATTTAAACCAAAACGGATTTTATTGATAATCAGGCAACGAAAAGTCCGTATGAAAGGTTCGTACAAAAAGTATCGTACGAAAGGTATAGTACGAAAAGTACCGTACGAACCACAATTGTACGAAAAGTTATACTACCAATATTACTACTTATTGTAATATTACTACGAATTGTTTCAACTAACACGGGAGCCTATTTTTGTTAGAAAAAAATGCAACCCACATAATTTGTTGTTTGTAGAAATTAAGCTTCTTATTACCAACCACTATTTTTGGCTCTGGATTAATTTTTTCGCTAGGAAAATCGTTGATTCGTAATTCTATTTGATACTCGATCATCATAGGGGTCGGTAATTTTTCTATAGAATCGTCTTCTATCGAGTTTTTAGATGAAGTGTTTGAAGTTTCTTCTTCCGCTTCTTTAACAAATGCCATAATTATCCCTCTTAAATTTTTCATGTTATCATTGTAGAGTACAACATGGGGACACAACAAATAGTGCAATTGTGAAGCGACACCTTCGTGTTGGCGAGTGGCCTAGTGGTTAAGGCTCTGGCAACAGAGTTGGATCTCCTGGGCTCGATCCCGAGTAGAGTCACGAGCTTTTCCATAGTTACCGGAGATAATGAGATCTCTGTCACCCAGCTTATAGGGGGCAATATTTCGTCGTACAGGAGAAGTTACTCATGAGGAATGGACGGTTAAGGATAGGAAACTCCCAAAATCGATGGCCAACACCAGTCTTTCATTTCTTACCCCATCAAAACAATTGCAACTCCAGAAAAATTCATCCATGGAATAGCAGCGGGTTTAGCAATAATCCCAAACAACCCAAAATAGGTTATACCCCAACCAATAATACAGCTGGTAGTATTCCAAACTAGATACCCTACAGCTAAGCTGACCCTTTTAATAATCGGAATAACGGAGGTGTTGCCGATGGTCCCTATAGCACCGCTTAGCATAGCAAGAGGGTAAACTTTTGGTTCGAAATCTTGGATGGCAAATACTATACAACCAACCATAAAAGTTGCAGAGGCTAATAGAAATAGACAAAAAATGCCTAAAATCAGGGTAGATCTATATTATAGATCGGTGAACTTACCTTCAAATGTATTATATTTTTTAACGGGTACATATGTGCTTCCAAGTAAAATTACAGCTAGAAAAGTTTGTAAACATCCAATCGCAAATTCGAGAGACATAGCTAAATTCAAATTTTAAATAGACTACAGGGTGTCTCCTAAAAAACCGGGCACTTTTTTAATTTCGCGTTTCCTCGGCTTTTCGAAAAGATTTTTCGATGAACTTTTTTCTCTGCATATAGCTCTTCTTCTCTAGTTTCTTTTCCGGATGTTTTTAGTATTAAAAAAATCGAATCTGACCGAGTTTTGGTTGAAATACATCTTCAGGAAGGCAGGGGTACAAAATTGCTGGGATACCCCCAACTTCAAAGTGGCGTAGAAAATTCAAAATAAGTAGAATTTACGCCAAAATCTAATCGATTGTGCCCCAAGTATTCCTTTAATGATTGCTTTTTAAATTAAGTCAAAAGACTTTAAAGGTCCCGAGAAAAACCATTTTAAGTGAACAGTAAGAGTCAAAAATCTTGCTCTTCTACCACATTTTTGAGTTAGTAGTATTGTAATAGCAATTAAATCTACTACTAAAATACTACAAACTACAACGTTACGGTGACATGAAACGCTTCTGCACGGCTGACCAAAATGGAAAAAAAGTGGGGACAGGTGGAAAACAGCTGTAAAACGACTTCTTTTTGCATAAAATCACCGTTTTAAACCATTCCGAACAATTTCTGATCATTTTT
>OZJO01001318.1:9030-20472 GCA_900406225.1 Acrobeloides nanus
TGGAGGTTAAAAATAGCCATGAACTAGAGGTGCCATTGATTTTTATAAAAATTAAGCATGACGCACAAAAAATTAAGTATAAATGCTTAAAACTAACAAGAAACGTCTAACAAGAGACATGTAAAAATCGATTTTTTTCTAATTTTGGCAGGAAGTTGTTGAGCATACTTTACTTGTTATAAATATGGTTTTGGTTTGGGTGTCTGAAGCTTCGTTGCGGAGATATTGACACGAAAACTTTATACAATTACAACTTGGTTAAATTTGAACATCTCAAAATAATAGCAAGGGTGGTCGAGTGGTAAGTGATTCGTCTGACAGTCAAAAGACGTCTGGTTCGATTCCCTTGCGTGTCAATTTTTTTGCTATTATTTTAAGATGTTCAAATTTAATCGAGTTGTAATTGTATAAAGTTTTCGTGCCAATATCTCCGCAACGGAGCTTCAGACGCCCAAACCAAAAACATATTTATAATAAGTAAAGTATGCCCAACAACTTCCTGCCAAAATTAGATAACATCGATTTTACATGTCTAAAACGTCCCTTGTAAGCCAAAATGGTACCCCCTACCATGAATATTAAATTGTCAGGATTGAAGACCTATTTAGAATTTTATGTAGAAGCTTTTACGTATGACATAAGTATCGTCTCAAATTTTCGGATTACACCTTAATCCAAGCCCACACGGGTTTATGGAAAATTAAAGGTTAATCCAAAATTTGTTCATAGGAAGAAAGCTACTTATTAAAGCAAAAATTCTGTTTTTTCCAGAATCATCTATGATTGCTGTTTGACTTAAAACCATGTTCCCCATAGGACTTAATTAAAACCTGTTCAAGCTTGCGAAGAAAATAATCATAGAGAAGTTTTTTTTAGCGCAGTGATGTATCAGGCAGGTGGATGCCAGTTATAAATAAATTTTACAAGGCCAAATTATGTGGGAAGGAGTTTTTTACAGGACGTCCTTTGAAATACAGGGTGACCGAAAATTTTTGGCACAAAACCAAAAAATATGCTTCTAGTGTTTTAAGCATACAGCTTTTTACTCCGATATCCATCAAAGCTGATTTTGGTGTCATTTGAAAGCTGATAATTGGCCCTTTAAAATAACACCAAAACCAGCTTTGATGGATGTCGGAATAAAAAGTTATGGCACTATAACTTTCGCCATGTTTCATGCTCACCACGACAACTTTCGCCACATTGCCAAAAAACTATAACTTTCGCAATGTTCGTGTCAATATACATATTTATTGCAAATCAGGCAACTCAATTAGTCTGAAATCAAATATGTTTATTGACACGAAAGTTAGTGTAACGAGATTCATGGCGAAAGTTATAGTGCCAACGTTATGCTTAAAACACTAGAAGCATATTTTTTTATTTTTTGCCAGAACTTTTCGGTCATTCTGTATATCGTTTTTCAGTCTGAATAATTCGTTCGTGCATATTTGAATTCTAGGCTGTCATTCGAAAAAGTTCATTCGCTAGCAACATAAATAAAATTCTTCTCCGTAGTCTTGACATCATTGAGTCGAAACATCATGTTTAATTGCATAATGTTTTTATTTGATCGATGACGGCCTTCCCCTCCCCCAAACCTTCTTCCTCCGAAAAGAAAACCAGATGATCAAATTAGCCGGCTATATATAGGACTTCAAGAAAAATTAAACGGAAATTACTTTCGGGCAAATCGCTATTACTTAAGCCGAAATGCTANGCTAAATAGTACAGGGTGCGGCAGAATAAACCGATCACCTGAGAATGTTCATTTTATCTATTAGTACCGAAATGAGCGCCTATCGGTGCTCAAATCGATGCGTGAAGCAGCGCGACGCTCACCGGTACCGAGCGCCTATCATCATTGAATTCTCCATGGCCGAAAACCTTGTTGTAGTCGAAATTAGCGCGTTTAAGGAAAAGGGAGTACCCCGTATAAAAAATTAACCGTATGAAGTGGACCCATGATCGACCCCTCATTTTGCTTCTCTCACCACCCTCTACACCATGGTATAGGTTGGTAACGATTTGGAGTTCACCATAAAAAAATCGCTTGTACACAACATGAACACAAGCGCTTTATATTATCAATTTTGTTCTGTGGTTGAAAGTCTGTGTAGGAGCTAAGGGCGGTCAATAGTTTTGTTTATGATTGTCGTTTTTGCATGTATGTGTGTGATCCATGAACATCTCATATGACCGGTTGATTCCGCCGCACCCTGTATGTTTTCTTTGCATAGATTTATGTCCTCTAAATAGTTCGCATTTTTAATGTTATTCCAAAAATGCATCCTCCTTCTTTCGAAATTTCCCACTGGAATAATATGTGTGTGCTCTTTTTCCGACTGATAACCAAAAAACGAGCGCATAAGCCGTGAAAAAATTCCATGAGTGTTTATTGATCGCCACGAAACGTCATCTACGTGAATGCCACGAAGAAAGAAAGAAAGAATGCAAATGAGACGGCGAAAAAGCCATTGAAGCCGAAATTTTTTTGTTGGCACAAATCACATTCAACAATTATTCAAAAAGCATTCAACACCTTCGGGAGTTACTTTGGCTCTTATACCTTATACCCAGTGACGTAGCCAAAAAATTTTAAGGGGGTACCAAGCCCTTAAGAGGGGAGGGGTACCAAGCCTTTTTTTCTAAAAAAAACCATAAGGGGGATTCTTATGTTTTTTCGGGCTTTCGGCCCGTAAGGCGGGATACCGGTACCCTTGGTACACCCCTCGTTTTTGAGAAAATTTCGAAAAATAATTTTTCAATTTTAGACCCCACGTTCAATGAGGTAAGAGCCGAAGTAGCTCCCACCTTCGGATAAAATTTAATCAAGAATTTCATAGTCTGAAATTATTTTTTCTCAGAATTGGGGATTTGTTTTCACTAAAATGACATCAAGAAATTAATTGCTTGGAATTCATGAAAGGATTTTAAAAAGTGCAAGCATGAGAAAAATTTGAGATTTTCAATGGTATTTTTAAAAAGGTTGTGAATTTCCGACCAGACTGGTCGGAAAAATTTTTGCAAATTTTGTACAGCATTCGGAAAGCTCATAAAACATGGAGCATTTTTTGTTTCTACGATGAATTCTGAATCGTTGTAGTTTTTGAGAAAATTACGTTTGAAGTTGGCGATTTTTGAAATTTTGTGTATTACAACGAAAACTTGCACCTGGGTCGTGTCCCAAACAATCACAAAAATTTAATTTCCGGATTTTATGTATTACAACGAAGACTTGCACCTGAGTCATGTCCCAAAAAAATCACAAAAATCCACTTTTTGGGACACTCTATATGTCTTAAAAAATTTCAAAAAATTATGATAACCAACCTTGTAGAAGGGCTGAATATACTACGGTAGGACCTAGGAAATATATCACAGATAGAAGGAAAAAATACGGTAGAGGGAGTAAATTAAACATTGACGGGACCCGTCACGCCCGTCGACCGCCAGTCGCCATAAGCGCACTCGGCTCTGCGCGGAATTCTTCGTTGGCCGTCTGAAATCGATCGCCGTGGCAATGAGAAATGCCGCGCCTTCGATGCTTCTACACGCCCACAAAAAAAGCCCTAGAGCACAAAGAAATGAAGCAGTGAGAAGGGCGTTGAGAGAGAAGCCTTGAAGTAGTAGAAGTGAATATAGAAGACAAGAAGGCTGTTCTCTTGCCAACTCGAGATGAATAATACCGCTTCTTACGTTAATTAATAGTTCGAGACTGGGCTTGATTAATTTTACCGCACGAAGGAATTTTTTTTGCTCCTTCTTATAATCACAAAATTAGAAGTGAAAAGTATACGAAACAAAAGCCCTATCGCTTTTTTGACGAAAGGAGAAAGAATGATTTTGCTAAACACAAACCGAGCACACCTTTTCTTGGCATTCCTTGCACGTCATTAACTTTCAACTGGCTTACGCAATCATTTCCGTTGAATCAAGGCTAATTTTCCAAAAAAGAATGAAGGCAATTACTTTTAATATAAAAAAGAATATCCATGAGGAATACCCATGAGTCAGCTGTTGAAGATTCGTATCAAAACAAGGAAAGAAAAGGATTATTATTAGTATGTACAAGTCGTTATTTTTCGGAATTTACAAGATGTCCCAAAATGGAAATTTTGCGATTTTTTCAAAATCTTTCAAGTTTTTTCATTTTCACCAAAATAACCCTATAGGAGGTTTTTCTATGCGAGAAATCGATTGCGCGGGCATAGTACGTCTTAGGCTTTAATAGAACGAAGGCGATGGAAAGATACGAATGAAACGATCGAATAAAACGGCACGAATGAAATGACATAATAGAATGAAACCAAATTCAGGGTTTTCGTGTTAATATTCAGGGAAATTCAAATCCGAATTGTTTTGATTCTTGTAAATCAGTTTCAGACAAATCGTTTTTCATTCGTATTGTTTCAAACCTTTCGTTTCATTCGAGTCTATGCCGTTGCGCGCATTTCCGAATGTTGAAAACGCTTCCCTGACCATGGCTAGCCTATTTTCGCTTCAATACACACATCTCTTCCCTGAATCAGGGTCATTGAAGCGTTTTCAAGGTTCGGTAATGCTCACAATCGATTCCTCGCATACAGGCTCGTATTTAAATGGGGAAAGAGGCTAATTTCTCCCGTTGCTAAAAAATGAAAAAAAGTTATCGTAATGATCCCCCTTATGTTTATGTCCAAAAAATTTTTCGCCAAAAATGTTCACAATTTGCCAATTTCTCAACAAAAATAGGCAATTTTTATACAAAAATGTCAATTTTTGTCAACATTTTCAATTTTTAGCAAAATTTTCGACTTTTTTGCCCATTTATCGTCATTTTTTGACAAAATTTTGCGTTTTTGGAAAATCGTATAACTCTTTTCATGATCAAGCAGAAAAAGAGTGCCACGTAGTGCAGGAGTAGATGGCGCAGTAGCTATCTTGAATGAGGAAGGTTCGATCCCCACAAGGTCGAAATTTTAGCGAATCAGAAAAAGTTGTAAAAGCAAACCCCCTCCCCCCATTTTTCATATGTAACAGGTGTTCGTCCCACATATGTGACAAAGATGACACAAGTCACATTTGTCACATGAACTAAATTTAGATCCTGTTGCTCGGCAACATAATGAAAATGTGTGTCCGGAAAACAGTCTAACATTTATCAAAGAATCATCCGGAAAAGCTCTTCTAAAAGAACATTCGGATATCCGCTTATCTTTAAATTTTTTACAGGGTGAGCCAAAAAAAAGTGGAGTTTTGTGATTTTTTGGGATCCGGAAATTTATTTTTCTAAGGGTAATTTTATGTTTCTAGGGGTAATTTTATGCGGGAAATCGATTGCGCGTATCCCCGAACCTCGAAAATGCTTTCCTGATCTTGATTCAGAGAAAAATTGGGTTTTTGAAGATGCGAAAAACGACAATTTTCGCTTCCAAAACCCAATTTTTCTCTGAATCAGGATCAGGAAAGCATTTTCGAGGTTCGGGGATATGCGCAATCGATTTCCCGCATAAAATTACCCCTAGAAACATAAATTTCCGGATCCCAAAAAATCACAAAAATCCACTTTTTTGGGCCCACCCTGTATAAACTTTTTCTTTTGTCGGAAGAAGTGAATGGAAATAGTTGCTTTTCTGCCTATATATAAACATATATCTTTTATATTTGAAGATTTGCATTAATAGAAAACTTAATCCTTTATGAGGGACAATTTCTCTTTACTCTATACTACGATATAACGTTTTTCATGGCTAGCTTCACGAAAAATGTCGGCTACTTGAAAATAGATAAGGAAGCTGCTCGTCCGATCTGAAAACAACGTTGGACCCGCAGGTTCGATCCCACTAGGGCAAAAATCTCGATATACAAAAAAACTTTCCTTACAAAAATTGTTTGCTCCATTCTTTGTAAGGAAAGTTTTTTGTAGATCAAAATTTTTGTCCTAGTAGGATCGAATCTGCGGGCCCGACGTTGCTTAATTTACCAGATCGGACGGGCAGCTTCTTTATCCACTTCGCCATAAAATGTGTCCCAGAAAGTGGGCCATTTTGAAATAGTTCCATCAAATTTTCCTACTGTCAAAGGTACTAAGATTTATTGTTATTTCTTTGCATATAATCTACAATTGACCTTTTTTTCATCTCATAAGTTGACGACAACAATTGAGTAGTTCAGCAAGCCCAGAAACAGCGATTCAACATCAACAACGCCGATAAAAAATTCCAACAAAAAAACTGATGTCGAGTTGCTGAACTACCAAACTGGGGCAAGGGGAGGGTCCACCCCTGACCGACTCACTCAAAATCCAAAATTTAAGGAGGACCATCTCAAAATTCTCAAAAATTCGAATTTTTGCTTCAAAATTTAAAAAAATCGATTAAATTTTTAAAAAATTGAAAATTTGAGGTCGTCTGGATCCTTATTGTGGGGAGGGGAACCACTTCAAAAAAGGTCCACACCTCCCCTGCTTGCCCATGTATGTGAACTACCCAAATTTTTTCGCAGTTTATGAGATGAACGGGCAACATTTCTGATCAAAGTTTGGATAAAATATCATGACTTGTCTTGTCCATCATTTCTCGAATCAACTCGTCAACATCCTCCACAAACACAATTTCCATGGACTTCTAAATTAATTCTATACTATCAACTCGTATGTGGGATGGAATGATATTTTCGTACGTAACAACAACTCCAATAATATTGTTTAATTATGCGGAAGCTTATGCAAAATGACGTTATGCTGCAACCAAGTGGAATTGAAAACTTACTCGTATGTTTTCATCGAGATCCATTACGTCCTTCATATTGTCTTTGGGAAGAGCCACGCGGAAGATTGCGTTTCTATGCGCTGCAAGCACCTTTTCTTTAATCCCACCTACCTAAAAAAAGAACTCTGCACATCCATATATCTACGTCAATTGCTAACAATTATGGGATTTTGCATCCCTAGAATCGATTATGGTCGTTTGTTTTTTTATAGCATATGCGATTTGCGTCAAAACGATTAAAAGATAAAGAATAGGGTCATTAGTGATTATCGGCTTAAACGAAGATACTTTTCTAACAAGGTGCTACGTATGAAAAAAGGATGTGAGAAGGGATTTAGCAATCTATACTAACAGGGTGTATAAAAAATGGAATTTGGAAGATTTTTTCAATTTTTTCGACCCGAAATTTTTTTTCAAAAATGACCCTATTAGGGTTAATTTTATGCGAGGAATCGATTGCGTGCATTTCCAACACTGCCCTGACCCTGAATCAGGGAATCGAGTGCGTGTATTGAAGCGAAAATTAAAATTTTTTAGATTTTCTGCCTAAAAATGACTTTCTGGGGGTAAATTTATGCGGGGAATCGATTGCGCGCATTCCCGAAGCTTGAAAATGCTTCCCTGATTCAGGAAATTAGTGCATGTATTGAAGAGAAAATCAACTAATTTCCCTGAATCAGAATCAGGGAAGCGTTTTCAAGCTTCGGGAATGCTCGCAGTTGATTCCTCGCCTAGAAAAACCCTTATACAGCTGGTTTTCCGGCGAAAATTCGAATTTTTTACATTTTCGCTTTAATAAATACACTGCTTTCCCTGAATCAGGGTCAGAAACGCCTTCAATAAATAAGGATTCTATCCTGTCTTGTTCTAAACAATGTTCATACCGGTAAAACTTTTCCGGTGAGTGTAACTTCTCCCGTCACTGCCGAGTCTCGACGGATTTTTTTCCTTGAAAGAAGTGAAAATAATGCCAGAGTGAAAGCACACCCAGCCGAAGGCCCATCTTTTCCAATCGAACCGGCGGGTAAATGTACATGAAGATCCGACTAGAAAATTTTTGTTATGTTATTCGTACATTTAACATTTGTCGTAATACCTTTTCCAGATGGCTTACGTCTAGCCCATATTGATTGGCATGTGAGCGAACCCAACTCAGGGACACTTGAATCGATTCTTTAATCACATCACCGAGTTTGCCAGTGGTCACCACTTTTCCCGTCCCTTCACTTAGAACAGTTTCAATCACGAGGACTTCTCCGCCGAATGGGGTCCACGCAAGACCAAAAGCGATTCCAAGCTGGCTTGCTGTTTGCCGACGGATCATATCCGTTTGAATGTATTTTTCTTTCTAAAACACTATTAACACGGGAACACTTCTTCAAAATTCCTGGATATTCTATTATTTTGAGTTATGCTGAACAACTTTCAAAAAAAAATTTGTTGAAAAAAGTTGTTATTTATAAAAAGAAAAAATTCATGTTAAATTATAAGCAAAATTAAAAATCTTAATTTTAACGTAAACTTGGCTCAGTGGTAGTGCTTCCGGATTCTAGTCGAATGGTCTCGGGTTCGAATCTCACCTGAGTCGATTTGATTTTGCATCGTATATTCCATAGCCAGACAACTTTTTTTCAAAAAATTTCTTTGAAAGTTGTTCAGCATAACTCAAAATAATAGAATATCTCGGAAATTTGAAGGAAAAAATCGATTGAGCGTGAAAACGCTTCCCTGACACTGAATAATGTTATTTTCGCTTCAATACACTCACTCTCTCCCTGAATCAGGATCAGGGAAGCATTTTCAAGTTTGTGTTTCCGTGTTAAAATTAAGTTCAAACATACGCCTAGGATTTTATGCACTTCTTCTTCATTCACAACAATAGGCAAGTTCAATTTGGCTGCTATAATGTCGGCTTCAACGTTTCCGCCGTTGATGGATTCGGCGATTCGCAGGGCAACATTCCGACAAACGGCTCCGATCACGCGTTCAAGTTGACGTACTCCCGCTAAAGTATCATTTTGCAGGCGAAAAAATGCTTCCCTGATTCAGGGAAGGCTTGTGTACTGAAGCGAAAAGTCAAAAAATCGCGCATTTTTGCGACTTTTCGCTTCAATCATAGGCCTTCCTTGGATCAGAGAAGCGTTTTTTGCTTCGAAAATGCCAAATTCGGATTCCCCCACATGTTTTACCCCTAGAGGAGTCATTTCCAGAAAAAACTTTTCAAAAATTTTCTTATATGGGAATACCTTCTCGTGTATAATTTTCAATGATTTTCAACAACGCCTCTCGCTCTAGCTTCATATATTCGGGGGATAAGGCATGGCGTTCCAATTGCTTCGGGAGAATGTGTTGCACTGCAATCCGCAACTTCTCATCGGTGGAATAGCTAGTTAGCTCCACCAACTCCATACGGTCTAGCAAAGGTGCCGGGATTTTTCGCACGTCATTTGCAGTTGCAATGAATAGGACTTGGGACAGGTCGAAGGGCACATTGAGATATCTAGAAAGTGTCTCTAGAGAATGAGCTGTAAAATTCGTACAAATCAGTGAAGCTGTTGTTCTGTTCCGGATCCAAAACTTCCAATAAGGCTGCTGAAGGATCGCCTTGTGGACCGGGACCCTAAATGCATGAGGTCAATTACAGGGTGGGCTTAAAGGACTAGGCCAAAAAAATTTTTTGACAAAAATTAGCGAAAAAAACTTTATTCAACCTATGAAAAAATGATATATTCGGAAAGATCATGAAAAATTGAGAATTTTTTGTTTTTACGGCATCACCTGAATCGTTTTCCCCATCGAAATAAATGCATTTGAAAATATGAATTCGTGTACATGTTTTCGTTGTAATAATCAAACTTTTTTGAATTTTTTGCGAAAAATTTGTGAAAAATAGCATCAACCGACAGAGAATTTTATACCGAACAACTTTACTAATTGATGTTTGCGTAAGAAATTTTTTCAAACGATCAAAGCACATGGGAAATCTGTTCGATATATGTGGTAGGGGGCGTTTATTTAAGCCCACCCTGTAGATTGGCAAAGTCTTACAATTTTGTCCACTTCATCTAGTAAAATAACGGGATTATTTGATTTGGCTGCTTTTATGGCCTGAAGAATACGACCTGGCATAGCACCAATATACTAAAATGTAAATTTTTTATCGTTCTGTTTACATCTTTCTCAATTATTTTACTTTTCCTGATAAACTTTAAAGGACCAATTCACTCGGAAAAAAGTTGCCATAATTTTATATACTTGGGAAGTTCATGACAAATGGAGTATTTTTTGTTTTTATAGTAACTTCTGAATCGTTACCTTTGCCGAGACAATCGCGTTTGAAGTTGGAGATTTTTAAATTTGTTTATTACAACGAAAACATGAACGTGATCATAATAAGATATAAATAGTTAAATTGTTTCAATTAAAGTTGTTTATTGAAACGAAAACGATCAATCGTTTCAAAACAACTTTTATTGAGCCAAGTTAACTATTTATATCTTATTATTGTCGCGTTCATGTTTTCGTTGCAATGAACAAATTTCAAAAATCGCCCAATTCAAACGCAATTATCTCGAAGCCGTGTTATCGATTCAGAATTTACTGTATAAAGAAATCGACCATGATGGAATTCGAACCCGTGCCTATAATAGCCATGTCCAGCGTCCTAACCATTAGGCTACATGGGCGAAATCCTACCAGGGTTGATTTCTTTATTTTAAGGTTTCAGAACAAGTCATCAAAGAACACCCCCATAATTTGGGCAATAGAATTTTTACATATGTTTTTTTTTCTCTATTTTCTCTCTCGCTGAAACCGACTATAGTAGGACTATGGCAAATTTTTTCCAAGTGGACCGGCCCTTTAATACCGTTTTTCGATGTCCTCGAATGTCACTTTGGTCTCTGATGCCGCCTAGTGCTATTCTGAAAAATCAATACATAAGTTTATAGATGTTGAATAGATGCAAAAAACCTTTGGAAGTTCCTGCCCAATGATTGTGCTACGGACTTGGCCATACTGGTCTTTCCAACTCCTGGCGGACCGGCAAGACACAAGATCGGCCCTTTGAGCTCATTTTTCAATTGCTTTACAGCCAAGAATTCCAAGATGCGTTTCTTCACCTCTTCCATTCCCTCATGATCCGCTTCTAATTGTTGCCTAAACTCCATATTCACAAACAAAAAATCAAATAATGCCTTGATTTTTTGATATCATGTTTGTCGTTAGTGCTTCTGCTCCATGGCAAATCCGCAACAAAGAGTAAATAAGAACGGAGGATTGAATGTTCGGGTGAGCTGTTTGGTGTGTTCTTGAATTTTTCGAACTCATCCATAACCGTTTCTTTGACAATGCCGTCAGGCAGCCCAGCGGCTGCAAGCTTTTGAAGGACCATTTCTGCATCGTTTCTTGGCTTCCTACCATCGTTTCGTCTATCAGTCGGAATGACTTGGCTTTTAGTCAGCCGATCGAGTACCGAAACGATGTTATTTTCATCCAACTTTTTTAAAGGATCAACCTTGATTTTCTCTTCAAGTTGGGCGTTCTAAAAATGTGTATGCGGCCATCCAGATATTACGTTTTCATGTTGGGGAAGGAGGAGGGGGTCAGCCCTCTCCACAAAAAGTTAATAACACTAGTGCATTTTTGATAACGTTGGGAGGGGGGGGGGGGGAAAAAATCCGAAAAAATT
>OZJO01001320.1:0-11724 GCA_900406225.1 Acrobeloides nanus
AAAAAAGTTTGTGTATTACAACGAAGAGCTTGTAACAAATTCAAAATTTCATACGCAATTATCTCGAAAACTACAACGATTCAGAACATGCCGTAAAAACAAAAATGCTCCATTTTTCATGGTCTTTCCGAATATATCATTTTTTCATATGATTGTAACTTACTGGAATGGTCCTTTAAAGTTGTTTATCATGATCTAAGGAATCCAACGAGCTATCGCGCGACCTATTTCGACCTAAAAATTTTTTAAACCCCTATATTTTAGAGCCACCATGCAACTCTCGTATACTTGCATCCTCTTTGCCCTTCTTCTCATCATCCACTTATCCGATGCTTTCAAACGCCGCCGCCAACTCCCAAAAGTCGATCGAACCACCGCCCGAAACGATTTCACCCGCCAACTTGCCTACCGCCATCACGGAAACACCAAAGAAGTCAACGAACTCATGTCTCGTGTTAGTGCCTACAAACAAAATGCTTCTGCCAAAGTCCGTGCCAACACCATCAAACGATTTCCAGAACCGAAATTCAACAAGCCATTGCGTCGACGGCTCAACGATACCGAAGAAAGTCCTCTCCCAATTGCTGAGCAACCAGATATCGATGAGTTGAATGAGCACGTTTCAGATATGTTAGTAGAAGGAGATCTTGTCCCAACCTTGGAGTTGATGGAACAATTAGAAGGCACAGGAAAAAGAGTCAAACGTCAAATGATCTCTGGATCAACCACAAAATGGCCAATTGGCACTCCTATTCAATATTTTTTCGATGCCTCAATCCCGGACGAACCCACAAGAGCTGTTGTTCGAGCAGCTTTCCAATATTGGGAAGATAACACTTGCCTTGACTATACAGAAGGCAATACCACGTTTAATCGTATTCGTGTCTACAAGGGCACTGGGTGTCATGCGTATTTGGGGAGAGTAGCCAGTTCGGAGACTCAAGATTATTCTCATGGTGATGGATGTGACTATGGTGTGGCGGTGCATGAAATTGGGCATTCGATTGGGCTGTTTCATCAACAGTCGAGATATGACCGAGATAGTTATGTTCAGGTAAAAAACTGGCGAGAATTCAGCTACGGGTGTCAATTCAAATTTCGAGTTGTCGATATACATGGGCAAGGGAGGGGGGACTGGACCCAAAATACTAATTGAATTCGTGTTTTTAAGCGTTTTTCCTACCAAAAATACGAAGTGAGTCCCTATTTTTCATTTAAAATTTTTCAATACGACGAATTGGGAGGGGGCAGAGTCCCCTTTGTCCATGTATGGTTCCGAATCTGAATCCGAATTTTGGATTCCGATTCTCAATTTGGATTCTGAATCCGTATATTGAATTCGGATTCTGAATTCCGGATTCAGATTCTCAGTATGGATTCTGAATCCGAATTCCGAATCCAGATTAGAATCAGAATTCGGAGTCAGAATCTGAAATCAATGGGGGGGGGGATTGTCCCCCCCCCCTCATGTAGCTAGCATCGAGCCAAAAATTAAGATTCATATAGCCTCGGAGTTCCAAGTCTCAAAGCTATATAGCCGAGCCACGAGATATAGCCCAAAACATAAAAAAAATTGGGTGTCGGCCTTTTTTTTGGTCGACAACATATAGCCCCGAGGTAACTTGTCCCCCCTCCTTGTTCATGTATGTAAGGGACCCTTTTTGTCGACTCGTTCCAGCCAATAAAATTCAATTACTTAGGTAAATGTTGGAAACATCGATCCCGCATCTGTCGACCAATATAACAAAGAAACCACGACATCATCATTAAACTATGATGTCTTGTATGACTATGGCAGTGCCATGCACTATGGAGACTGGTCTTTTGCCAACTCACCTTCAACTGGGCCTACCATGACAGCCTTGAAGCCATGGTAAGGGGTGAATAGACAAGTTGGGGAAATGTGGGTAGGCGACTGGGGAAATTGAGCGTACATACCAGAAAATCAGTTTGTTTATTTCATTTTTGTCAAGGGCAAAATCTTTTGGATCCTGCTGGGAATCGAACTTGAGAGAAATTTCTATGAACCGACAGTCTTCCCCACTCCACAAAATCTATCCTAGGTACCAAAAAACGATGGGCAGCCGTGGCCGAGCTAGCGTCGAAGACCTCCGTCTAGTCAACTTACACTATGGCTGCTTTAACTCTTGCCCAGCCGACACACTAGCCTGCAAGAATGGTGGGTTCACCAACCCCAAAGGATGCAACACATGCATCTGTCCAGAAGCCTTTTCCGGCACCCTCTGTGATCAACGCCCCACTGGCACATATGCTGCATGTGCTGGCACCATTTTAAGCGCCACGACTTCATGGCAGACCCTCTCTGCTTCCATGTCAAATGTCCAATCGTGTAACTGGAATCCTGACTACTATCCAGAAAACTGCTTTTGGCATATCACTTCACCAGCAGGGACGGTGATTGAAGTCGAGATCAAGAATATTTCGGCCAATTCGTGGGTTGGTGGAAGTTGTTCCAGCAATTCAGGGCATGGAATCGAGATCAAGTTTGAGAACTTGAGGCTTGGCGGTGCTAAATATTGTGTTACGATGGATCCTTATTATAGTCAAGGGGTCTCCACTGTGAGTTATACACTGCCGGTGATGACGTCGACCCAGAATTTGGTAGCTATAAATATGTGGAATAATTATTGTAGTTTTAAGGCTGCTTTGAATTATCGATATGTTGGTAAGGTGCAGGGAAAACAGAAAAAATTCGAATTTTTTAGCTACCGGTTCGACAACCCCAATTTTTAACGAATTTTTCAATTTTTTATGAAATTTTCAATTTTTATCGAATTTTCAATTTTTAACAAATTTTCGAATTTTGACAGATTTTTTAATTTTTGACGAATTTTCGATTTTTGTCGAATTTTTCAATTTTATCGAATTTTTGATTTTTAACGAATTTTTCATTTTTTACGAATTTTTCAATTTTTAACGAATTTTCAATTTTTTATGAATTTTTCAATTTTTGTCGAATTTTCGCTTTGATGAATTTTACAAGTTTTAACGAATTTTTGATTTTTTACGAATTTTTCAATTTTTATTGAATTTTCAATTTTTAACAAATTTTCGATTTTTACAAATTTTTCAATTTTTATCGAATTTTCGATTTTTACGAATTTTTCAATTTTATAACATGATACACGTCTTGTATTATAGGTTATAAAGTTGGTACAATAGAATACAATGTTTGTTACATTTTTTAGCTGCCGGTTCAACAACCACCACTACCCAAGGCCCAACAACCACCACTACCCAAGGCCCAACAACTACCACTACTACAACCAACCCGGCATGTAATGGTCAAGGCACTTGGGGACCCTATGGAGCTTGGGGTACATGTCAGAACGCAAATGGCGCCGAAGTAAATTGTGGTGGTCCCACTTGTGGAATGCAAAAACGAACTCGGACATGCGACCCACCAGCTGGATGTACTGGTCCGGTTGTCTGCACGTAAGAATTTTTATATTTTTTAGAGCGGGGGAGGGGGCACGAATTTATGTACCGGAAAAATTTATAATTTTTGGGGGCAAGGGCAAAGAGTTTTGAGCGCAGATGGGAATCGAACCTGAGGAACATCTTAAGAGCCGAGTGTTTTCGCCACTCGGCCATGACGGCGCATTATTTGTTAACATTAAATTGCAATGATAAGCCTTCTGTTAAACATGATATGGGGCAAAAAATTATTCTTGAAGGGTACCCCCATGATCTTGGTGTCATTTTTCTTCTCTCACTGAGCCCTATCGATGGGTATAGGCTCTGCTGGAATTGGACTCAAGGTGACGGAAATAGCACAAACAGATAGACGGACACGCTTTAATACCCCTTCCCTGAATCAGGGTGCATCCAGCTTTGTCACTACAGCCTCTCCTAACCGGAGTTGTAAAGTTCCAAACAAGAGAATATTTTTCGAACGCAAGGGGGAACTGAACCCTTCTAGTGCCGGTGATCCCATAGCCTTGGCAGCGCACCGAACCACTACACCATGTGGGTCTTTCGACGAGTGGTCGCTGATTTCAATCTTGTATTGAGTTGGTGCATAAGTCTTTTTATTTTTTGTTATGGCTGTAGCTTTTTTCTTGTTATCAAAATTTCATCCCGATAGGCCATTTCCACCCCAAATTTTATGGGTAAAAACTTCGTACAACATCACTTCCTCCCAAAAAATCGTTTGGGGGTCAACAATCCAAATTTTGAGCTCCATGCGTGAACTGGTATGTGTCAATATTTTTTAGGGGGCCATCCGAAGAGACCCAGTCATGTGGTGACATCAAAGTCTGTACTTTCCCCAAAGCTGTTTGTTGCCCAGGATACAATCGAGTAGCTCTAAATAGCCAAATTATGTGTGCCCCTAATGGAACAACTACTACCACCACAACCACCAGCACTACCACCACCACCACTACCACTACTACCACTAGTAGGTTACATAATATATACAGGGTGTCCCAAATTTAAAATTTGCTCATAACTTTTTTTGCATAAAACTGTTTTTGAGACTGCGTTCAAGCATGTCAAAAAAGTTGTCGAATAGTTGCCAAAAAATGTTGTCAAAAATGTCTAATTTGCCTGATTTTCAATAAAATCGTGTTTATTGAAACGATTGGAAAATCGATTTTTCTGTTGCACTGGTCCTTTAAAAAAAAGAAAATTTTTTTAAAGTTATGAGCAAATCTTAGTGTCCCTAAAATTTGGGGTACCCTGTATATTGAAGCAAATAGAGTTTGTTTTTAGCCACAGCCCCTTCACAACTCACTCAATCTGATCGAGATTTGATTTTGAAAGCACATAATGACTATCGGTCAACTTTGGCTAAAGGGCAAGCTCAAATGTTGGGCGGTGGCTATGCTGCTCCTGGATCAAATATTCATAGAATGGTAGGTAGGAAAATAACAACTTATAGAGATTCGAGCTGCCCGATTTTTGAACCAGAAATCACGAAAATTGCATAAAATAGGGTCATACCCTCTAAAAACCGAGAATTTAAAGGACCAGTCCAGTAATTTACAGCCATATGAAAAATGATATATTCGGAAAGATCATGAAAAATGGAGCATTTTTTGTTTTTACGGCATGTTCTGAATCGTTGTAGTTTTCGAGATAATTGCGTTTGAATTTGTTACAAGCTCTTCGTTGTAATACACAAACTTTTTTGAATTTTTGGCGAAAAAGTCAATTGTTGCATCAATTTTTTAAATTTTCATAAAATGAACATTGTAGCAATTTTTTATAGCTAAATGAGACGAACAAATTGACATCAAAATTATCCAATTCGAACATTGTTTTGGGTTATTGAAACGAAAACTCTGATTCAGGGTTTTCGCTTCAATAACCCAAAACAATTTTCAAATTGAATAATTTTGGTGCCATTTTGTTCGTCTCATTTGCTATAAAAACTGCTACAATGTTCCTTTTATGAAAATTGAAAAAATCGATTTTTTCGCAAAAAAATTCAAAAAAGTTTGTGTATTATAACGAAGAGCTTGTACACAAATTCAAAATTTCAAATGCAATTATCTCGAAAACTACAACGATTCAGAAGATGCTGTAAAAACAAAAAATGCTCCATTTTTCATGATCTTTCCGAATAAATCATTTTTCATATAATTCTAACTTACTGAACTGGTCCTTTACCAGTCTACAGTGCTTCTCACGTATATTCATACCTTAAACTGAACAAATCCTGTAAAAAAATTTTGAAATGCGCATATTTTAACATTTTTATTTTTCACTTTGAAGTTTTCAAAGTCGATTTTCTCGACTTTAACAAAATGCTAGAAATTTATTTTTTTAAATGAAAATATATAGCCTTAGTCCCTCTAACACATGCAAAAAACCGTTTATAAAAATTATTTAACAGTGGCGAGATATTTGACTTTGAAGCTGATAGTCAAAATATGAACAAAAAACAAAATTCTAAATTAACTTGTGGTGATGGTATAGTGGTTAGCACGTTCGGCTAGCAGCCATAAGATCGAAGGTTTGATTTCCGGGTGCGACATTTTGTTTTGCCTCATTTTTTACTATCAGCTTCAATGAGGCAAAAACAAAATGACGCATCCGGGAATCAAACCCTTGCCCTTATGGCTGCTAGTCGAATGCGCTAACCATTACACTAGCACCATAATTTCCAGACTTTTATTTTTTCTTTAAATGGGCTCGATTTTTTGCTGTTTTTCATGTCTTTAATGAAAATTGGTTTATGAATCATGTTTTTTAAAAATATTTTATTCAATAGTGATCTTTCTAGATTAACTTGTGCGATGGTGTAGTGGTTAGCGCGTTCGGCTACCAGCCGTAAGGTCGAGGGTTCGATTCCCGGGTGCATCATTTTGTTTTTGCCTCGTTTTTCGACTATTAGCTTCAAAGTCAAATATCTCGCCACTAATTTTATAACTCACCGAGATGAATAAAATGACACCAAAATTATTGAATTTGAACAATGTTTCGGGTTATTGAAACGAAAACCATGAATCAGAATTTTCGTTTCAATAACCCAAAACATTTTTCAAATTCAATAATTTTGGTGTCATTTTATTCGTCTCTGATAAAATGACACCAAAAATGATCGAATTTGAAAAATATTTTGAATTATTGAAATGAAAACCCTGATTCATGGTTTTCGTTTCAATAACTCAAATTTTTTTTTGAATATTTTCCCCCTTGGTCTTATAGTATTTTGCAGCAGCATTTCCGAAAAAAAATTTTTTGGAATTTTTGCAAAAACGACTTTTCTAGGGGCAATTTTATGAAAAAAAATCGATTGCGTGCATTCCCGAAACTTGAAAATGCTTCCCTGAACCAGGAAAACATTTTCAAGTTTCGGGGATACGCGGAATCGATTTTTCACATATAAAATAACCCCTTGAAAAGTCATTTTTACAAAAATTCCAAAAAAAAACTTTTTTGGAGATGCTGCCACAAAGTTTGCCCCCTTTAAGCAATACGATATGAAACTCGAAGCTGTTGCTCAAACATACGCTAACAAGTGCGTGTTTGCTCACTCTGCGCAGACAGAAAGAAAATGCGCGGGTGAAAATCTCTACGCCTATGGTGCCGCCACCCAACCTGTTGGTAAGTCAAAAATACCCTCTTCTTCATACCCATCGACCAATTTCAGCAGCAGCTCTCCAATCGGCTGCCGATCTCTGGTGGAAAGAACTGATGGATTATGGCATGAGCACTACTAACACAACTTTTGATAACAACATGTTGAATATTGGGCATTTCACAGCGGTAAGGAGGAAAGAATAGGAAAAAAAATTTGTTTTGTTGACAATTTTTAGATGGCCTGGGCATCGACCCTATATTTAGGATGTGGAGTTCAACAATGCCCTGGTATTTCAAAGACGATTGTTGTTTGTAATTATAATTTTACGACGTAAGATTGGACTGTAATTTTCACGAGTATCAATGTTTAGCCCTCAATATGCTCTTATTTATCCCTCCCCCCAATATTTTTTAGCCCAAAAATATTTTCAAGCTCTTCCCCCCTAGAGAGACGCAATCAACAAGAATCTAAAAACTGATACGTTTTTGAAGAAAATTTTATGGGAAAATATCCTCTAAAGTCCTAAGCTTAAGACTAGGCTTAGGCTTAAGCCTAGGCTTAAACCTAGGCCTAAGCCCAAGTCTAGGCTTAAGGCTAAGTCTAAGCTTAAGCCTAAGATTAAGCCTAAACCCAAGTCCAAGCCTAGGCCTAAGGTTAAGCCTAAGCTTAAAACTAGGCCTAAGCTTAAGTCTAAGGTTAAGCCCAAGTCCAAGCCTAGGCCTAAGGTTAAGCCTAAGCGTAAGCCTAGGCATAAGCTTAAGCCTAATGTTAAGCCTAGGCTTAAGCCTAAGCCCAAGCCTAAGGTTAAGCCTAAGCTTAAGCCTAGGCCTAAGTCTTCAGAGAATATTTTCCATAAAATTTTCTTCAAAAAGTATCAGCTTTTGGAATCTTGTTGATTGTCTCCCCAGTGGGAAGAGCTCCAATATTTTTTTAGACCCAACATTATCGGCGTGAAAGTCTACGAAATTGGTAGTGCGTGCACCTCCAGTGCCCAATGCACTACCTATCCAAGTTCCCAATGTGATACCACTCTTGGGCTTTGCTATGCCCCATCTGGTGACCAACCATGTGCCGACACAAGTAATCAACCAACTTGTGACTATTATAAAACTAATGGATATTGTGCCGAAGCGTCTCAATATTATTGTAGTGCCCGGCGAAGTTGCGCCAAAACATGTGGATTATGTGCTAGTTAAATTGAAAATTTTAAAAAAATACTGTATTTCTTCTAAAATAACCCTTTTCCTCACAGGAAAAGGGTTATTTTATTTCCAAGTGCCCGATTACAGCCTATTAGTTCGTGTATAATTATTGATACAAATTTGAAAATCATTTTTATTAAATATAGTACTATGCAATTATTCGAAATATTCATCATTATTATATATGTGTTGTAGCCGATATTGAATTTCAGCCGATTTAGGATATTCAAGATTTGCTAGTCGATGTAGGATCATCGATCTTGATTCTAAATCTCCGATTATTTTTCTAGGCTTAGGCTTAAGCAAAGACCTAGGCTTAAGTCAAGGTTTAGACCTAGGCTTAGACCTAAGCCTAGGCTTAAGCCTAAGCCTAAAAGAATAGCCGAAGATTTAGAATCAAGATCGATGATCCTAAATCGGTTAGCGAATCTTGAATAGCCTAAATCGGCTAACCGATTCAGGATCGGCTGAAATTCAACATCGGCTACAACAAATGAATTATGCCCATTTAGTAGGCAAACTTCAGATCTCTTTTTCTTAAAGAAAAAAGCTGTATATCAAAACGAAAATTCGAGAAAATCATTTGTTTATTGGATTAAATCATTGGTTAACTATAATATAATAAAAATGAATATAAGAAAAAGCTTTGCCTTTAGATCAAAATATGTTATTTTTTCGAATTTTCGCGTCGATATACAGCTTTTGTTGAATCGAGGAATTTTATAAACGTCAAATTCGGATTCCCCGCACATTTTTACCCCAAAAGGGAGTCGTTTTTAGACAAAAATCGCATTTTTGCGACTTTTCGCTTCAATATACTATACGCCTTCCCTGAATCAGGGAAGCGTTTTTTCACTTCAAAAATGTCAAATTCGGATTCCCCTCATGTTTTTACCTATAAAGGGGTCATTTCTAGAAAACAATTTTTACTTGGGTGGCCCCCTATTGTGTAGTAGCTCCCCACATATAAAAAAATAGACAGGCTCAAATTAAATCAGGCAAATTTTCAAGAAGCAACCTAATTCTTCGATCAAAAGTTGATGTTCTTGAAGAATCTGTTATGTTAACTAGACTAGCCCAATCAAGAAGTTGGAAACAACAATTTGAAGGTTTCCTAAAATTGTCCAAAAAGTTAAAGGACTAGTCGGAAAAAAATTCTATATAAAAATTACAGGGTGTCCCAAAAAAACCGGCTTTTTGCCCTTTTTTGGGCAAATTTTTCGAAAATTTTTTTCAAAAACATCATCTCTAGGGGTAAAAATGGCTGAAAAACACGATTCCGGCGCCCAAAAAATTTTTCGACCCCAAAAAACCTCATAAAATGCAAAAAACGCGTTTTTTGAAGATCGTATCGACGAAAAATCGCTTTCTTCACTTTTTTCATATAAACACGTCTGATTCTCACGTATATACCGTTTTCGGATACGGGGAACCGATTGGCGTTGCTTTTACTAAAATTTTACAAATATTTCATGATTTTTTTAGAGAAAAATGGCACTTTCAAGGAAAGATTTGATCGAAATTAGAACTTTATTGTCGATACGATCTTCAAAAAACGCGTTTTTTGCATTTTATGAGATTTTTTGGGGTCGAAAAATTTTTTGGACGCCAGAATCGTGTTTTCAGCCATTTTTACCCCTAGAAATGATATTTAAAAAAAAATTTTCGAAATTTTACCCAAAAAAAGGCAAAAAGCCGGTTTTTTTGGGACACCCTGTATATATTCGAAGAATTCATGAAAAATGGAACATTTTTTGTTTCTACGGCATGTTCTGAATCGTTGTAGTTTTCGAGATAATTGCGTTTGAAATTTGAATTTGTGTACAAGCTCTTCGTTGTAATACACAAACTTTTTTGAATTTTTTGCGAAAAAATCGATTTTTTCAATTTTCATAAAAAGAACATTATAGCAGTTTTTATAGCTAAATGAAACGAACAAAATGACACCAAAATTATTCAATTTGAAAATTGTTTTGGGTTATTGAAACGAAAACCCTGAATCAGAGTTTTCGTTTCAATAACCCAAAANCTGATTCATGTTTTCGTTTCAATAACCCAAAACAATGTTCAAATTGGATAATTTTGGTGTCATTTTGTTCGTCTCATTTAGCTATAAAAATTGCTACAATGTTCATTTTATGAAAGTTGAAAAAATCGGTGCAAAAATGGAATTTTCAGAAAAGTCTGTGTAGTGAAACGAAATGCCTGAGTTCTTTTTACCTGTGCTCTCCAGTAATAAAAACTCGCATAGCTTCATTGAACTCCGAGAAACGCTTCTTATAGTTACCAATCTAAATTTTTGAAAAAATGTTTTTGTTTTCATGTGAAATGCTTTGTACCTCGGGGATCGTGATGAAAACCACTCGGACGTCTTGAAAATCTTCTACAGCATCGGCTAGTTCGAGAAGCTCATGTTGGACAAATGTGGCGACCCGTTTTGGCGGGTTTTCCAAGTGAACAAGCCAGTCAAAGCCCAATGAATAATAGATTGTAGCCGATGGTTTAGGGGCAAAGTTGATTGCGGTGATATGGTTTGACAGCCATCTAAAAATAAGTTAAAGGGGCCAATCCTTTCGAAAAAAGTTGTGTGCTAACTTGCCCCCTTCACCCCTTGAGACTGTTTATAGTCCGTTTTATCCCAATAAACTAAAAAGTTTGGTCAATCGTTTCGTGTGTTGTATTCCAGACCGTCCGATCTGGCAATTTAAGCAATGTTGAGCCCGCCGGTTCGACAGAAAGCAAAAATAAGAAAAAAATACTAAAAGATCGAATTTAGGGGGTCTTATAAAAAATTTTCAAATTTCTCAACATCTTACCAACCAGGGATCGAACCTGCGGGCTCAACGTTGCTTAATTTGCCAGATCGAACGATTTGAAATACAACAATACACGAAACGTTTGACTAAACTTTTTAGTTTACTGGGATGAAACGGACTATACTTGTAAAACTTTTTCACCTTGGTATAATCGGAAATTCGGCTCGTATGACCACCACTTTTTCTAATGCTGCTTCATCGAGACCCTGGAGAAGAGAGTCCGTGATAACAATTGAGTTTACAGTCGGCGTTTCGATAAAAGCCTTATTGACAGCATTAAATTCGTTGGCCAGGCGTTTTTTCGCGATTTTTCGATGATCTGATTGAAGCAAAGTTTCCAAATCGATGTTCTAAAAAAGTTTATGAAGAAGAGAGGAGCGATATGAGTAGTACTGTAATTTTGGTTCAAATTAGGGGAAAGGAGGTTGGGTTGGGGGGGGGGGGGGATTGGATCTTTTCTTAAAGAAGGGAGGTAAACTTTGCAACAGCACTTCTGAAAAAACAATTTTTTGAATTTTTGCAAAATGACTTTTCTAGGGGTAATTTTATGCGAGAAAGTCGATTGCGCGCATTCTCGAAGCGTGAAAATGCTTCCTTGACCCTGATTCAGGGAATGGGGTGGGTGTATTGAAGCGAAAATCAAACATTTTCG
>OZJO01001324.1:0-14189 GCA_900406225.1 Acrobeloides nanus
CGATGTTACAACGCTACTAGCGTCAGCTAGTGGCGGGCCTAAACAATGAACTTTATTTTTCAAATATGCGAATTTTGAAGCGGACCTCTATGTGCTGCGAATTTTGTTTGTTTAATACGATCGGCCAGGGTCAGAAAGGCGTTTTTCACCTCAAAAAAATTTGATAAAATGCCTCGTATTACTAATAACATGATGCATGAAGAGCAAAAGTTTGCAAAAAGTCTAGTTTCATTTGTGATGCTCGAAGTTACAAAAAGTGACAATTTTGTCACCAGTCTCAAATACAGGGTGGTCTTAAAGGACCAGTCCGAGAGATGCAAGGGGAACCGAAAACTTACCAAATAGATGATCCGAATTTCTTGGCAACGCATCGAACCACTACACCATGGTGGTAAATGATATGATGACATTTGAAATTATCCATAAACCGGGCTGTAACATTTTCATCCATCAAACTTTTATTTAAAAAAAAGATAAACACGCACAATTACATGCGAAAAAAATATATTGTCATAAAAATCAAATTGTGGGAGAGATGAATTTTTACATGATTTTGGGACCCGAAAATGTTTTTCTAAAAATGACCACTATAGGGGTAATTTTATGCGGGGAATCGATTGCGCGCATTCTCGAAGCGCGCAAATGCGCCCATGATCTTAATTCAAGCAATGTGCTTCAAGCCCATTTCCTGGGCTCAGGAACAAGCACAAGCACTTGGCTATACCAAGGCTTAGACCTGACATGAAACTAGTCCTGGCCTCTGCCAGGTCCTGGAGATAGAAAGGAAGCTGGTGCTTGACCTTGATCTGGAACTGAATATGTAGCTAGAACAGGACCTAGAGCAGGACCTGGGCTTGGACCTAAACCTGGGTTCTGACTTGAACCTGGACCTGAATCTGGACCCGGATCTGGTGCAGCTCTTGGAACTGGAAATGGAGCAGGACCTGGACCTTGCCTTGAACTTGTATCTGGATAGGACCGGGATCTGGACCAGATTCGGGACCATAACATGGACTTGTCCAAGGCCCACGCCCAGTAAGGCTCAAATATTTATGTTCTAGCAGATATCCATGCCAAAACCTGATCTATCTTCTATTCTTAGCCGTGACCTGGCCTAAATTAATATCAAAATTTCAGGCTCTCCATAAATTTCAAAACATGCCATTTCTTCTTGATTGTTCGACAATTGCTAGTTGGGCCTTATCGTTCAAAAAATAATATTCATTTTTAATATGAAAAAATGATAGAAATAAAAAGGTTAAAAATCATATTTCCTTTGTTTATGTGATTATAAATGATTTTAAACAAGTGTGTCACTGTTAACCCAAAATTCTGTTTTATTGTTGCTTCTTTCTTATCATTCGGCTGTTAATTTCTTCAAAAATTTGATTGTCTGAAACACAAAATGAAATTATTATTATTCTTATTATTAAATTTTCCTTTCATTTTCGGATGCCCTTCTGGAACGATCCATGGCACAGATCCAAATTTTTGCTATCAATTATTTAGTGAATCCAAGTCATGGCTTAGCGCTGATTACCAATGCCGTAAAATCGGCGGGCAACTAGCCACTATTGACAATAGTTTCTTGAATCAAATTTTATATGGCGCTGGTGAACAAAGTATGGGAAATATTGGAAGTATTTGGTTTGGAAGTACAACTTTGTTCGTTTCTGGACAATGGTTATGGGCCGATGGCAGTAACGCGACATATACTAATTGGGGTCCAAGTATTTTTTTAAACTTTGCCATATAAAGTTTAGAAGTTTAAAAGATTCCAAAAGACGTCAAAAATTTTCTCCAAAAACATATTATTCTTGAGAGCTAAAATTTCTAATATTTTTGTTCTTTATCTACAGAGCGTTCATTTTGGTCTGCAACATCAATGTTTTTAATCGTTCTCGCACCCCCCCCCCCTAATTTTTGTATGAAAATACAGAGCTTTAGTCCCTCTAACACATGCAAAAAACCGTATAGAAAAATTATTTAACAGTGGCGAGATATTTGACTTTGAAGTTAATGGTCAAAAAATGAGGCAAAAACAAAATGACGCACCCGGGAATCGAATACTCGACCTTCTGGTTGCTAATCTAACGCACTAACCACTAAACTATCACCACATGGTGTAGTAGTATGGTGAAGAATATTGTAGTGGTTAGTGCGTTAGACTAGCAGCCAGAAGGTCGAGGGTTCGATTCCCGGGTGCGTTATTTTGTTTTTGCCTCATTTTTTGACTATCAACTTCAAAGTCAAATTAATTGCCACTGTTAAATAATTTTTATATACGGTTTTTTGCATGTGTTAGAGGAACTAATGCTCTGTATGTTCATACAAAATTTAAATTCCTAACATTTTGTTAAGGTGAAGAAAATCGACTTTGAAAACTTGGGGTGGGAGAACGACTAAAAACATTGATGTTGCAGACCATAATGAACGCTCTGTACCATGTGAAAATATTTCTCGCAGGATAATAGCGTTGAAAATTTTAGAGTGTGTAGAACGCAAAATGAAAATGACCGAAAACTCAAATTTTTCAATCTTTATTTTAAAAATTATTCTTATTTTGAGGAAGCATAGTTCTCCGGACCGTCCGATCGTGCAAGTTAAGCAACGTTGGGTCAGGCGTCTAAGTTCGATTTCAGAAGCCTTAAGCATGTGGAATCCCCTGGCTCCGCGGCATTGGGCATGGCGCAAAAAGCCCCAGTAATTTGGGAGTAACTCCTGTTAAGGGCTGCGCACCCCTCATCCCTCCTGAAAATGAATAGGAAGAGAGAGGCATGAAAAAATCTTATTACAGGATGGGCTAAACCGCCATCCCATTCGATTATTTTTTCAATTTCAAATTTTGAGCGTCTTTTAAAAATCTAAAACAATTAAAATACTTATTATATTAAAAAGATAAAAATAGATCAACCAGTTAGTAACAATGGTAGTTATTGCTCATCAATGCATTTATCTGATGGGAAATGGTATAGCGATGACTGTCAAATAGCTAAGTCATATTTCTGTGAAATTTCTCAAATATCCACTAATTTAACATGTCTATCAAATTTAACTTGTCCTCCATTACCTAATTTACCAGAAAAAGTAAATGGAAAATGGCAATATTCTGAAGAGACAGGGAAATGTTATTTGGTATGATATATTGCTAAGGTTTTTCTCAGACGCACACATGCCCCCATAAAAAGAATTTTCGAACTGCGCATGAGCCCATTCTCGCGATATATGTGAGAATTTTCGATTATTCCAGAAAGACTGACCCCGAACGTTTAGTAAAATTGCATTCTTTATATTTAGTTAATCACAACTGATGATTCAGATTTTCTTGAAGCTCAAACCAAATGCCAAGAGTTTGGTGCAGATGGGCTTGTTACTATAAAGTCGGAATACGAAAACAATTTTGTTGGAAGTAAGATTACAAAAAGCTGTGCAAGTTTGATTTTTAAGATATTATGTCTTTATTTTCTTATGCTACTGGATGGGACTATAATGATGCTGCTATTATAGGCCTTTATAATAATGGGAGCGGGTGGACATGGATAGATGGGACGCAGCCAACTTATTATAACTGGTATCAAGGCACAAATATAAGTCAAAATGCTATTGGACAGCTATATTATGGCAACGGTGTGCAGTTTAATAATACATGGCGCACTTATGATTGGAACAATGGTTGTTTAGCTTATATATGTCAAAAAGTGTTGGTTAGCAAAAATTTTGTAGCACATCAAAGTATTCGTAATTCAACATTATCAAAAGGCAAGAGGGTATATAAATCTGACTTTTAAAAGAAACTATGTATAACAGTTGCTATTGTTAATAAATTTGAATTATACGAACCAAGAAAAAATCACTTCACAAAAATAGAAACTTTGACACTACCAAAAAATAATTGCTTAACAAAAATAGGGTATGCAAGAATCTTTTTTCAAAACAATAATCTTTCTATGTGTGAAATTCACTACTGAATTGCCACCCATCGAACCACACAGGCGCAACCATGTTGAGATATGTTCATTCAGGGTGCGCGTTAGCAGTCGTGAAACGCATTTCACGACGATTTTCGGACGCCAGCCGTCCGGAAATTATAGTATTTCCGGACGCTAGCAGTCCGGAAATCATCTGGAAATTGTCCTAAAATTGTGAAAATGCACTATTTCCGGACGCTAGCGCATTTCCAAACGGCTAGCGCGCACCCTCAATGACTACAGATCCCTTTTAGGCCCTATTCAAGCTTACACAAGTACGTCGTATCAGGACAAGTTTAGTATTAGAAGGTCGCAAGCTATCGTACTGTCCGTCATACTAAAGGGATTACCATTTGTTTTTCTGAGGTTTTTCCATAGTTCTAGGGTATTTTCACTACAAATATTCCAAAAATGTCATCGTACTAAAAAATTCCCACGAGAAAGCCATCGTACTGAACTTTGAAAATTTAAGTCAGCCCGAACACTCTTGTATTTCTTCTAGCTTCAACATGGAGCATTTTAAAACATAAGGGGACCCTTATGAAAATTTTTTCTGGTTTTTGGCCCCTCCAGAATTGGAATCCTAGCATTGCCTATGGTAACAGTTAATGTTTTTTGGACCTGCATCTGGATCCGGATCTGGTGCAGCTCTTGGAGCTGGAGATGGAGCAGGACCTGGACCTGGACCTTGCCTTGAACCTGTATCTGGATAGAACCGGGATCTGGACCAGATTCGGGACCATAACATGGACTTGTCCGTGGCCCACGCCAAGTAAGGCTCAAATATATATGTTCTAGCAGATATCCATGCCAAAACCTGATCTATCCTCGATTCTTAGCCGTGCCCTGGCCTAAATTAATATCAAAATTTCAGGCTCGCCATAAATTTCAAAACATGCAATGGCTTCTTGATTGTTCGTCAATTGCTAGTTAACGATTTTTTGAGCCTCATCGCCCAAATATTTGTCGTAATTCCAGAGTTTCTTGCAAAAAATAGTACTCATTTTTAATATGAAAAAATGATAGCAAATAAGAAGGTTAAAAATCATATTTTCAATAAATTTATTAAACAACAGAGCACATAAAGACCAGTAATATGGAATTTCAATTTTGCCTTAAAATCAAAAATCCCGATGCTACAAGTTGTCATACATGTCATAACTAACAACTTTTATTTGAACGGAAAAATTTTTCTGTTATACAAAAAAGCCTTAAAATAGAGTTTTCTTTGAAATTAAGGGGCCACCAAAAACACCTTTATTTGACTTCTTTCGTCGAAATTTCGAGCCTTTATAAGTTTACCCATTTTTTAATGGAAATACACCAAAATAATGTAAAAATAGGCCTAACTCCCTAAAGGGGTGTGTGCAGAAACATTTGTTACTATTTTTGTTCATAACTCTACTACTCCATACTTTTTAGGGCATTTTTAACAAAAATTACGAAAGGTTATTTTTCTCGCAACCGATGTACCGCCGTGCCAGAACAATTATCGAGAGCCTTACATTAAAATAATTAGAGACTAACAAGAAAATTAGTATGGAGTTATACATACAGGGGGCCCCAAAAAATGGCAATTTTTGTGACTTTTCACATGAATTTTGAAAAATTTTTTAAAAATTTTATAAAAATGTCCTTACAGGGGTAATTTTATGCGGGGAATTGATTGTGCGCATTCTCGAAGCTTGAAAATGCTTCTCTGACCCTGAAAAAGATGTGGGTTTTTGAAGAAAATTCGCTTTAAATGGGGGAAACCACTTTCATCAGAAAATCCGGTTGTTAACAGAAACAAAGTTTTTACACGATTGGTCATATATAGGGTAAAAAATTGCGAGGAATCGATTCCCGCCATTATTTTTTGACTACGATTTCAAAAAAGAGGTCAAATACCTAAAAAATCGATTTTTTTAAGGCATTTTTTACACTTATTTTAACTTTTTTCAACAATTCTACGTAATTTTTTCATTTCCTTCGTAATTTTAGTAGATTTGATCATGCTGAATCGTTATATAACATTAATTTTGCGTGAAATACACAATTGAAGAATCTAATGCAAACTTTTTAAAAATATCGCTAACAATATATGAATTTTACAATCTTCTCAATTAACTTGCATGGATGGCTCAATTGGGAACTTAGGTGGCCAACGTTTTTTGGGAACAGGTACAACTCCCACCGGAGTCGAAATTTTTTTGCACATTGAATTTTTTTAAATCGATTTTTTAGGTATTCGACCACTTTTTGAAATCGTGGTCAAAAAATAATGGCGGGAATCGATTCCTCGCAATTTTTTACCCTATATATGACCAATCATACGTGTAAAAACTTTGTTTCTGTTAAAAACCGGATTTTCTGATAAAAGTGGTTCTTCCTTTAAAAAGAACATTTTCCCATGAATTAGGGCCAAGGAATCGTTTTCAAGCTTCGGGAATGCGCGAAATCGATTCCTTGCATAAAATTACTTCTAGAAGTGACGTTTTTAAAAAAATTTTTATTCATATCCAAATTTCATGAAAAAATCACAAAAATTGCCATTTTTTGGAGCACCCTGTAAAAGTAAATTAGTTGTTTTTAAATAAAAGTAGAATTGCAAGCAAGGTATAAAGCTTAATCAAATTTTCACAAGTCGAATGAAATCAGAATTAGTGGTGTACGTGGTTCGTGTAATCACTATATAAACGGTTCACTTTTTTCTCTTCATGAGTATTAGCAACTGCCAGACTTCAACTTCAAACAATTTTTATTAAACAAAATTTTTTTTATCAAACCCCTATTTTCGTTCATTATTTTTTTGGCTATCATTAATTGTTTAAAAAAACAAAAAACAGGTTAAGAAATTTTTGAGCTTTAGGGGGGGGGACACTCAACGGCTACAGTTTTAGTGCCGTTTTTTGTAATTGTCGATATCCGGTCAGGAAAAAGCTTTTTCGAGCAGTTTTTTTCAGAATAGGGTTTTCAATATGTACTTTCACATGGTGCAAAAATTGTTGTGATTGGACTGCAGGTTTTCGTTGTAATAAAGAATCTTTATATGTATATAAACTCGATTTTTAAAGTTTTAGTACCGTTTTTATAAATGTATATATCCGGTCAGAAAAATGCATTTTCGACGCAGTTTTTTTCAGAATAGGGTTTTAAACGTTGTTCTTTCACAGGGTGCAAGAATTTTTGTAACTGGACTGCAGGCTTTCGTTGTAATACACAAGTTTTTGTAATACACAATATTCATATATGCAACGTTGAAAACCCTATTCTGAAAAAATCGCGTCGAAAATGCATTGTCCTGACCGGATATAGACAATTACAAAAACGGCACTAAAACTTTAAAAATTGACTTTATATATTGGGTTGTTCGATAAGTTCTTGCGGCTTAAAAAAATGCTCTAATTTCATCATTTTTCATCCGTTTTTGATGAAATTTTGTTCAGTAGTGGATAAGAGTATATGCTGAATACGATCCAATCGGTCTTTTTGAGCAAAACTCATGTTTTCGTGTCAATATACAGACTTTTAAAAAAAATCGAGTTTTTCAATGTTGCAAATGAATTTTAAAATGTCGATATTTGGTTATAGAAGTTGATTTTTTACGAAATTTTCGACCTTACTAGGGTTTTCCTAGTCGGGGAATCGTTTACGCGCATTTTCGAGTCATGAAAAAATTTCTCTAACCCTGATTCAGAGAGTAAAAATTTTTGAGCCATTTTAGGGGTATAAAAAACTCGATTTTTTTTTGAAAAAGTCTGGATATTGACACGAAAACATGAGTTTCGCTCAAAAAGACCGATTGGATCGTATTCAGCATACACTCTTACTCAATACTGAAAAAAATTTCATCGAAAACGAGCAAAAAATGTCGATTTTCGATATATTTTTTCGGCGGCGGCAACTTATGCTACAACCCAATAACATAAGTTGTTGCCACCCAAAAAATATATCAAAAATTGGCGTTTTTTGCTCGTTTTCGATGAAATTTTTTTCAGTAGTGAGTAAGAGTGTATGATGAATACGATCCAATCGGTCTTTTTGAGCGAAACTCATGTTTTCGTGTCAATATCCAGACTTTTTCAAAAAAATCGAGTTTTTTATACCCCTAAAATGGCTCAAAAATTTGTATTCCCTGAATTAGGGTTAGAGAAATTTTTTCATGACTCGAAAATGCGCGTAATCGATTCCCCGACTAGGAAAACCCTAGCAAGGTCGAAAATTTTGTCAAAAATCGACTTCTATAACCAAATATCGACATTTTAAAATTCATTTGTAACATTGAAAAACTCGATTTTTTTTAAAAGTCTGTATATTGACACGAAAACATGAGTTTTGCTCAAAAAGACCGATTGGATCGTATTCAGCATATACTCTTATCCACTACTGAAAAAAAATTTCATCAAAACGGATGAAAAATGATGAAATTAGAGCATTTTTTTGAGCCGCAAGAACTTATCGAACAACCCAATACATATAAAGAATCTTTATTACAACAAAAACCTGCAGTCATAAAAATTTTTGCACCATGTGAAAGTACATAATTGAAAACCCTATTCTGAAAAAAGCCACGTCGAAAAAGCTTTTTCCTGACCGGATATCGACAATTACAAAACGGCACTAAAACTGTAGCCGTTGGAAGTGTCTCTTTAAGGGACCACTAAACTTTGAATGAACCTCGAGGATTTATTTTTAAAAGAGGAATTTTTACTGAACATTTTTTGTTTTTACGGCACCCCTTGAAAGTTTAACCCTTTCGAGAAAAATGCAATCTCCGGACAGGTAAACTGCACTTGTTTGAATCTTAATGTAGCCCCTGCCTTCATATGTGGTTTTATAGTCTATGCTTGTCTAAGTAACGGCTGTCAAGCTGTTGCTAGTCCGCTAGTTGAATCTCTTTATGCAATAGTCAGTCTGTTAGTATGTATGCTTAACAAATAGTTTAATAGCCATTTTCCTCTTACAAACTAGGCCCACAAGGCACATACAAACCATATGGTAAACCAACTCCACAAGTCTTATCATGACATGGAGGTCCCAGGGTTGCATTGGTTCTGTATTGTAGCCTATTTTGGTGATGATGATTTTGAAAATGTTTTGGCCTATATTGAATTTTACTATTAATTTTATATTTGGAGATTAATAATCCTAGGAAATTTTAAATAATAATAAAAAGTAGCTTGGTGTGCAGGGTTGCCAAGTACTTACATACGGCCCATACATTAACAAGGGGGTATGATACTCCCCCTCCCTATACATCACGCAAGGGGGTCGATCATAACGCAAAATTTTTCGGCGCGAAGTGCAGAAAAATTTTGCTTTATGATCGACCAAAATTTTGCGGTGCAAAACGCTGAAAATTATGCGTTATGATATACGGTGGCTTTTTTTTGGACCCATAACGCAAAATACAAAAAAAATTTTTTTGGGACGCATAACGCAAAAAATTTGGGACCCATAACGCAAAAATCTTTTTGGTCTCACAACCATAACGCAAAAAAATTTTTGTGACCCATAACGCAAAAAATGGCCGATACCCCCCTCCTTGTTAATGTATGATACGGCCGTATTAAAAGGACGGTGCCTATTTTCGCTTCAATACACATGCCTCTTCTTTGAATCAGGATCAGGGAAGCGTTTTCAAGGATTGCGCACATTCCCGAATCTTGAAAATGCTTCCTTGATCCTGATTCAGGGAAATAAGAGTGTGTATTGAAGCGAAAATCGAACATGTACTAATTTTCCTGAATCAGGGTCAGGAAAGCGTTTTCAAGCTTCGGGAATGCGCGCAATCGATTTTTCGCATGATTTTACCCCTATATAGGCTGTTTTGGCAAAAAATTTTTTTCAGAGATTGTCTCTAATTCTTACCTCCCCTTTAAGAAATTTATAAATATATCGTTATTTTCAGATAGGAAATATAAGAAGTAACCCAAAAAAGATAATTTTTGCTAACAAGAAAAGTGTTTCTCACATTCATTTTACCTAAAGGTAGGGTGCAAGCAGAGTGCAATCTCCGGACGGGTCAACCGCACTTGTTTGAATCTTAACAATTTTTTATAGGTAAATCGACAGGTTTCGAAAGCTACGAATCCCATCGTTTTTTCACAATGTCTACATTAGGTTTTTTTGAATTTCGTTTTTAATCATCAGGATTGGATGAAAAACGTAGAAAGTTGTTCTTCAAAAACACCAGAAGAATTGAAAACATTTATCAGTCCATATAGCATTTCGGTTGGATTAGCTTATCTCATCATCGGAGTTCTAATGGAGGTAATATATATCTTGTTGAAATTCAAGATGCACGATCATTTAGATCCTATATATCCCTCTTATTATCGCAATGTCAAGGAAACAATTCATCCAATATTCTTGCTATAAAATTATGCTTTGTATAAGCATCGTTGATGTGACGATCATACCAACGATTCTAATTTTCGGAGGCTTTCAAGCTGTCTTTCAAGTGACTTTTTGCGACATGCCAATAACAACATATATTATCACTGGCGCGATTAATGCATGTAAGTAACATTATTTCGAACAACCAATATGAAATTTTCACAACTTTGAACGGTGGCATATTCAAATCATTACATCCAGTCCGATCTGGCAAGTTAGGCAACTTTGGGGCCGATGCTTGTCAGTGAGGCGGATGCTCGTGATGAATTCACCTCGCGCTATGAGGGTTAGTTGGCTATCTTGCCCTTTTCGGGCCGACATACTAGTGAAATTCGGGATACGGGTCACTGATTAAACTTTCCTATGGGTCCCTGACATGGTACTACCCCATGCCCGCGAGTATGTCCGGGAATAAGGGGGCCTGGAACCTCCCAGTATGGAATATAAGGCGGCCCTAAAACCTCATTTGTTCTGCTAGGAGGGGGGGGTTGATCTGAAAGCAGTAAAAAAACTAATTCAGTTCTCTACTACGCATTTCTTGGATTAATGATAATTTTGGCATTCGATCGATTTTTTTCGATACTTTATCCGAGTGCCAGCGAATTTCTCTTCGATGGAAAACGAGTTTTTTTCTGGATTTTTGTTTGTTTTATGTATGGGTTATTTTCAACATTTGTCACACCACTCTCTATTTATAATGTTTATTATTTAACTATAACGCATGACTATTTTGCTGGGTTAAAAGGTTTAGAAAACATGCCCCAGGTCAGGATTACATTTTTTTTATAAAAACATTTGATTATCAGGTCAGTCTGTAAAAACCATGATAGGGCTGTAAAAGGAACTTATTTACATTACCCATCCGAGATTTTGTTTACCTTGCTCCTCCCCCGTTTTGTTTAACTTGTCTCCCTCCAGAAAATAATTTTGTAATGTTTTACGGTATGTAATCACTTTCCTACTTATAAAAAATACAAACCAGGATTGTTTCGGACCCAGATCTAGGCTCCTCCTCCTCCTGGGGCGGTATGAACAACTAAGGGTAACCCTTAGCTGAGAGTTAGCTAAGGGTTAACCTTATCGTAACGCACACCAGGTTTTACAAAAAAGGCGGAAGACTCGAAAAAAACGTTCGATAGAACGCTAGAATAGGTCATAAATAACAACTTTAGTGAAGACGGTTTGAAAAAAGTCCGGTCGATTTTCTCGGAATATCAAAAACAAGGATTTCCAACTACCCCCCACGGCTGACCAAAATGGAAAAAAAGTGGGACAGGTGGAAAACAGCTGTAAAACGACTTTTTTTGCATAAAATCACCATTTTAAACCATTCCGAACAATTTCTGATCATTTTTATAAAAAATTTCGAAAAATCAATTTTTATCAAAAATAATCACGCAAAAACAAATTGCTTCAAGTGGGAGTCGAACCTGAGCCTTCTGTATAAAAAGCGAGAGTAAAACAACTAAAGTAAAGTAGAAGATTTACAAATAACTTTTTAAAATTAGCTATGAACTAAGCTAAAAGGGTAGTTGAAAATCCTTGTTTTTGATATTCCGAAAAAATCGACCGGACTTTTTTCAAACCGTCTTCACTAAAGTTGTTATTTATGACCTATTCTAGCGTTCTATCGAACGTTTTTTTCGAGTCTTCGGCGTTTTCTATTTTGCCTTTATAGAACCTGGTGTGGGAGGGGTTCAAGTAAATAAATGCTCTGTAAAAAAGTGGGGAATTTCTTGTTATAACCTATAATTTAGTTTTCTAATACCGCAGTTTATAATTCTACCAGCAATGTATGTACGATGTCTATATTGATTGTCTTATATTTTTCGATAACAACATATTTGTTAATCAAGCGAATTGTATTAAAATCGGAAAACATTTCCAAATTACAAAGAGTGGTAAATAATAAACATGATTGATCAATTCAATTTCATCTAGATGCTATTCCAATCGATGGCAATCTGTCTAGAATTTTCGTTAGCTATCCTCATAAGTATAATGACAAATTCCTTTACACTCCCTGATTATGTACATATTATTGACTTTCTTTTATGGTCGATGATCCATGGTTTTCGATTGAGTCGGTTTATCTAACAAGTTGATTTTAGGTGACACTCCTATTGCCTATTATTTATTAAACGCCTCGCTTCGGCATGAAGTCAATGGTATGATTAGAAAAATTTTTAAAACTAATCACGATAATGTGGTGTTATTGTCTTAAATACACAAGCGATTCATTAAAATTCTATTTGTATTGATATTTGTGGAAATATTGTTTGTATAAAAGTATTTTTATTTATAATTACATCGCACATATTCTGTCGGAACTTTCCAGGACTGGCTCGGTCGTCTAGTGGATTTTTCGGGAGTTTCGACAGAGAGGAAACAAGTTCAAAGATATGGTATTGCAGGATTGCGCTACCTCCGAAATTTGGCAAAAAAGGTTGCTCTGATAGGCGCGGGCCAATAAATATGTTGAAGAAGTGGTGCGCTCTGGTCGGCGCTGGCAAAGTTGTGGTCAAAGATGGGGTGCTCTGGTCAGCGCAGTCGAATAGTTGCCGGGGTGGTCCAAGATCAATAGCCCCAGAGGTTACTATGCGAAAAGAATCGGATTTTAAATATAAGCCTCTACGATGATTGTAGAGTAACTTTATTTTTCAACAATAACGACAAAGAAAACGAACGAATTCAAAAAGGAGAGTGTCTTCTTCGATATTCCAAGCTACAACACTGCCCGAAAAATCTAGGATGTTTTAGTTGTTAGGAAGGAGGAGTTTTTACATTTGTGGCTTTTGTACGGGAAGGATAGGATAGGGCCTAGGGAAGAGGGTACAAGAGAGGAAAAGCCGCTTTGCCGTCGATCGTTGTTGTGCTTTTTGTCGGAGATCGGAAAAAACGACCGCTGGCGACGAAAAACTGAGCTTTGTTTTGGGAAATGAGAAAAGGACGCTTTGATAGGAATTTGAAAGATGATGCAAAAATGCAAATAAATTCAAAAATCTTTTAAAGCTTAAGAGACGATGTCTCGAAATCTCGAACCAGTCTTGAACGAAGGGTGGCCATAATAACGAAAATTCGAATCAATTTTTGAAACCGTGGTATACCCNACAAAAACTGCGAAAAATGATCATTTTCGAGTCAAAAACCCAGTTTTTCAGGGTCAAGAAAGCTTTTTTGCACTTCGTGAAAGCGCGCAATCGATTCACCGCATAAAATTACCCCTATAGGCTTTGTTCACAATGAGGTGTTTTTACACGGTGTTTTTCTTCTATTGAATTTTGAGCCATAAAAAATTTTTTTCATAAAAAGTGATGTTCTACAAAGTTGTTCGACTTGATCTAAAAAACAACTTTGTAGAACATCAGTTTTTGTGAAAAAAAATTTTATGGTTTAAAATTCAATAGAAGAAAAAACATCGAAAAAACACCGTGTAAAAATACCGCATTTTGAATAAAGCCATAAGTAAAAAATTTTCGGGTCCCAAATTCATGTAAAAATCACAAAAAATGCCCCTTTTTGCGGAACCCTCTAATAACAAATAGACAAAAGCTAATGATTTTTCCAAGAGAGAAAGAAAGCACCATATTTATTACCTTCCAATATCAACCCAGCGGATCAACTTGCAAGAGAAGTTCAAGATTCTTGAAAATTTTCAAGGTTATTTTCACTTTGGAATTCGGCTATTGGAGTTGGCGCTTCCATTTGCGTACCATTCTTAAAGATTTTTTTGCAAACATGAAATACAGAGTGGCCCAAATGAACCCCGACATGACGCGTCATGTCAACATGACCTCAACAGACTGACAGTCTGTTGACGTATTGACAGAACCCACAATC
>OZJO01001325.1:10046-22175 GCA_900406225.1 Acrobeloides nanus
TCATGCAATATAAAAATTCAAACATAGTCCCGTTACTTTTGAACCAAAATCCCGTTACTTTTGGACCAAAATCCCGTTACTTTTGTACAAAAATCCCGTTATTTTTGGAACAAGTCCCGTTATTTTTGGATCAAAATCCCGTTACTTTTGGGTCAAAATCCCGTTACTTTTGGACCAAAATCCCGTTACTTATGGACCAAAATCCCGTTATTTTTCCCGTTACTTTTGGACCAAAGTCCTGTATCTTTTGGCCCCCCCTATAGAACATCACTTGTGAAGAAATTTATTTTATGAAGGAAAAACCTTATGAACATTAATAAGGGGTCATGTTAATTTGTTACACCCTGTAGTTTTTGAGACACACTTTATTACCTTCCTTTGTCGATAGCTTGTTCTTGAGCCTAAAATTATAATATGTAAGAAAGAATAAATATTTGATAGCATTACTTGATTATCTTTCATTTCAGGACTTACATTACCAGTTTCTTGATTCTCGGATTCCATCTGTTCACGAAGCTAAAATTGTTGATATTTAACTTATGTAAATATCTTTACCTCTCGTTTTCGCTGTTCTTCTTTAAATTTTTCATATGCAATAGAACAATAGCTAAAGTATACTCTTTCTTAAAAATATTTTCATAATAAGCTTAGAATAGAAAATTTACTTCGGAATCTCCACTGCGCATTTCGTAAAGTTACCCTAAAAAGATTTATGTATTTAAGACTAGGTAATCTTACTTGAATTTATGTCTGTCTTTCATGAAATTGTAGACCTATAAAAAGTTCTTAAAGAGGGTCCAGATAATAGGTCAATCTACGACAAAAAATTTTTTCTGGATATGACCTATATTTGATGCGAGGAATCGATTTCACATACTCCCGAATGCGAGGAATCGATTCCACGTACTCCCGAAGCACGAAAACGCTTCCTTCACCTTGTTTTCGTGAAAATATCGATTTAGGGGGCGGCGAAGTCTGGCGAACAAAATTTGTTTAAAAGACATATTCACGAAAACAAGATGAAGGAGGCGTTTTCGCGTTTCGGGAGTGCGCGTAATCAATTCCTCGCATCAAATTATCCCTATATAGGTCGAGAAAAAATTTTTTATCGGAGATTGACCTATTATCTGGACCCCTTTAAGAGGTGATATCTCGAAAATTCGAATCAATAGAATTCATAAAGCTTCTTTTTACTTGTAATATTTGATCTTTATGACAAGATTTTCCCCCTATATTGTCTTTTTATATGAGAAAGAAAATGTCTAATTTTTTTGATTTTCGCTTCAATACCCCAATCCCTTCCCTGAATCAGGATCTGGCATGCATTTTCACGACTCAGGCATGCGCGCAATCGATTCCCCATGCAAAATTATCCACAAAAGTGATGTTTTTATAAAAAAGGAAAAAAATTTTTTTGGAGATCCTGCTATAAAATTCCCCCCCCCCCCCACTTTAAAGTTTCAGTTTAAAGTTTTTCAATATGATTAACAAATATACCGGAATGGTCATGAGTCGAAGAAAGAGTTGCACAAAAAGGAAGCCCAGTGATAAAAATGCAACGAGTCGAATCAATGGGGGATTCCTCTGCGCATAGATTAGCTCTTCGTTGTACCCGCCAAAATCGGAAGCTAACGCAAAGGCAGCATTTAGCAACAAGAACACACAAGTGTTATACTGGAACCACAATTGCATCCTCAAGAGTCGAGCATGGCGTCCCACTATGGCAATGATGAACAGTACCTAAGGAAAAAATGGCAATTTGTAAATCTAAAGTAAAAACTGCTATCCATACCTTAAATGAATAAAAGACGGACAGTTGAATGAGGGTGAAAAAGAAAATGATCGTTGGCATGAACGAGCCATTATACGAGGGTAAAAATATAGCGAAATGTAATAAGTTCAATAATAGGCATAGTGTTCCAAAAATAATTTCAACTCCGCACACTATGACTGCCCTGAAAAAAGATATGCGCGATTACTTTTTGGATAGTTACGGAGAAATGGACTATACCAAGATCTCGTTGCTGGCACTGCATCACTTCGCCAAAAGAAGGGCATCATGTATCTAAAGGGGAATAAGCGTAAAATAGTTGGTATAGAGGAAAAAATTTGAGCACGGTACTCTTTTCATGACACGATAAATTTATAGTCTCGAACAGTAATCAGGCACGTAGCGAGAAATCGTCTATAGGGGGGGGGGGAAATTCGTAAAAAACACTGGTCGGCCTTCGGCCGACTAAAATCACAAGGGGGGGGGACCCTTATGTTTTTTTCGTGCCTTCGGCGCTATAGGGGGGGGGGAGCAATTGTCCGGATTGCTCCCCTCCTCATTACGTGCCTGATAGTGATGTATTGTTTTTGGTTTTAGTCAAAATTTGGTTTGATTTCAAAATTAAAATCATTTTGGTATGTCCATTTCAGCTCCGAAGTCGGTATCCCGTCCGATCTGGCAAGTTAAGCAACGTTGGGCCGAATGGACTATAAAAGGACTATCGTAAGTTCGATCCCCATCCACTCTCTTGTGCCCGAATTCGATAAAATTTTTTTGCATATGTGTATTTTTATGTAAGGAACACGTTGATAGAGTTATTTTTTCAAAAAAAACTTATGAAAACGCTATTTTTGACAACTTCTTTTACGAAATTAGGTGTTCGAAGAAGTTAAAAAAATCATGTTTTCATAAGGTTTTTTGAAAAAATAGCTCTATCAACGTGTCTCTCACATAGAAATATCCATATACAAAAATTTTCAACGAATTTGGACACAAGGAAAGGAATGGGGGTTGAACCTACGATATCAACGTTGGCCCAACGTTGCTTAACTTGCCAGATTGGACGGGATGCTAAATTCGGACTTTGAATTTTGGGTTCAGCTTTTTTGTAGTTGAGGCTGAAACGGACTATAATAGACGTTCATACATGATAAGAATGTCGTGTAATACACGTTCACATCACTAATTATGAGAATTCCTCATCGTTCGATGAATTTTGCATCACTTGATCCTGTTCCACATAGTCGACACTAACTTTATCGTTCCATGAAAAGAGTTGTGTTCATCCGGTGTGGTTGAAAGCTTATTTCGGTACTACTCTGGATTAGGAGGCCAAAATGACAGGGTTCTGGAACCGAGCCCTGTCATTTTGGCCGAAATTTTTTTCTAAAAATAAGCCTCTTAGGTGTATTTTTATGCAAGAAATCGATTGCGCATATTGCCGAAGGGTGAAAACGAGTCCATTTTTTGCAAAATGCTTGTCTCTAAGCTGAAAATGCTAAGCAAATTACCTTTTTTGTATTAAAAAAATATCATATTTGGCACTTTTTTGATGAATTTTCAGGGTAAAGGACTCATTTTCACACTTCGGCAATATGCGCAATCGATTTCTCGCATAAAAATACCCATAAGAGGCTTAGGATTTTTTTTCGGTCCCAGAATCCTGTCATTTTGACCCCCTAATCGAGAATAGCACCCTTACTTCGGATTCGAAGAATCAAAATGCTCTGGTCCGACCAAGTCTCGCACCTCCATTGGAGTGTGTTGAGGCCATTCAAAGGCTATCTCTAAAAGTTTTAACAAGTTACCTTGATGAGCGTTGTAGAAATATTTACCCCGAGTATTGCTGAGAATTTGCCATTCTTTCCTAATCCTGTCTCGCCATTCTTCGAAACGTTGCTGCCATTTGGAATCCATTTCGAAACGGTATAGACTATTTTATCATAATCAGTGAAAAAATTGTCCTCCAAAATATTAAAGGTAGTCTCGGAAATTCAACGGTTTACTACTATTTGTGGTCATAAGTGATCGAACACAATCACTCTCCAGCAAAATTTTCTAAACACAATCATTTTGGGGGAAAATTGTTGATTGCATTCCATGCGTTGTCTACTTTTTATTCGATTCGCATTTGGGTTCGAATGAGACTGCCGGTGTGCGGCCTGGCCATTTACATCAAACTTTTCTTAATTTAATTATACCAGATCAGTATAAATATGATGATCGTATAAATTATATAATATTTTTCGTAAATAAAAAATCATAAATATTAAAATCCGGTTTCTCTGCCCGTCCGTAACGCTGAGATCTCGGAAACAGTAAAGTGGCTTGGCCCATACCTCAAAGAGAGGGGGGGGGGTAAATTACCCCCTCTCCTTCTACTACTCATTCGACGACCAAAATTTAGTCATTCATCCATCCATCACCGAAATTTTTTGAAAAAATTCATTCATCATGATGGATGAATGGATTTTTTTCAAAAAATCGTACTCAATTTCGCTAATAAAAAATCTCAAAGGGTCATTCATCCATCCATTTTTGAGGGTCATCCATCCATCTATCCATCCGATCCGACTCTTTTACCCTGGATACCTTTGAGGTATGGCTTGGTCTGCGATCTTTTTGTTACAATTCGGTTTCTTCAGCTGAAAAAAGGTTACGTAATATACTTGAAAATATTTTGCGCTCACAGCTGCCGAAAGTGTGCAAAAAGTTCCGACACCCCAAAAACGCTATAAAATCGGAAACATGTTCTAGGAGTTTTTCTATGTGAGAAATCGATTGCGCGCATTACCAAACACTGAAAATGCTTCTCTGACCCTGATTCAGGAAAGAGACGTGTGTATTGAAGCGAAATTGTCTGGCAAAAAGTGGCATCTATACTTTTTCTAAGCTTTTTTAATGTAACTTTGCCTGTTTTTCAATAAAATCCGTTTATTGACACGAAAAAAATTTAAACCACCTTACAAAAAACTTAGAAAAAGTATACTCGAAAAAAACTTAGAAAAAGTATAGATGCCCAAAAAGTTACGTAACTTTATATAAGGGTTTTTCGTAAAAAATTGCCTCAAATTTCAAAAATTTNAAAAAACTTAGAAAAAGTATAGATGCCCAAAAAGTTACGTAACTTTATATAAGGGTTTTTCGTAAAAAATTGCCTCAAATTTCAAAAATTTTTTAAAATTCGTAAAATGTTTCTGTTAAAAATTTATGAATTTTTAAGAAATTTTTTTTAAATACAAAAAATTTATATATAAAAATTATAAATTTTTAATTGGGTGGAGGGGGGGGGGTAAATCAAAAAGTTACGTTCCAGGGGAGGGAGGGTAGCCAAAAAAGTTATGGTTTTGAACATAGGTACAGGCTCCGAAAATGGGACCGCGGGAGCTGAGCTTTTCTCTAAGAGGTTAAAAGCTAGAAACCTAATTTCTTTTTTAAAATGTCGATGGGACCTCAATCTAATAAAACCACATCAAGACCCAAGGGATTCATTTGAAAAATTTTTTTCTAGAAGCGTTGGGGGCCCAAAAATTGGCACCTTTTCAAAAAATATATGATTTTTGGGCTCCCAATGATTCAAAAAAATTTTTCAAATGAAACTCTGGGGCCTTGATACGGGTTTATTAGATTGAAGTCTCAGCACTTTAGAAAAGAAATTAGGCTTCTAACTTTTAACCACTTAGAGAAAAGCTCGGCCCCATTTTTGGAGCCTGTATGGGAAGAGGGGGTCTAAAAAATCGTGATTTTTTAGAACGTAATTTATGAATGGCTCCTATTTGTTTTTTAAAAGTTATAACCATAGAGACAAACAACAAATTTGGTTTTCGATTCTATGAAACTGATAAATTTTTTTCTTAAAAATAATGTTATTCTGTTCATAATAATCGGAAATAGGGCAAGAACGATTGGTCAAAACTATACGATTTAGCATCGACTATAAATGAAATTTGTATTACCTGAAAATGCTATTATACCGAAACATATATAATACATAAAATTTTTTTATAACTCACCGATGAATAAAATAACACCAAAATTAATGAATTTAAACAATATTTTGGGTTATTAAAACGAAAACATGAATCAGGGTTTTCGTTTCAATAATCCAAAATATTGTTCAAATTCAATAATTTTAGTGTCATTTTATATACAGGGTGATCAATAATTTACTCACGTACTTAAAAAAAGCTGACCAAAAATCGAGTTTAATTCCATTTCAGTCACCTGATAGCTCATTCGATAGCCACCATCACCAAATTTTTTTACAAAAAAATTATTGAAAAACCCTTTAATTTCGATTATATAGCTCAAAAATAAGAAAAAATTGCGTTTTTTCATGGTTATGACCCCCTTATTTGTATCTAATCCGACAATACTTTAAAAAGGCGAGCCACAAAAAATTATCAAAAAATATTTTTAAGTTTCTTGGCTATGGCGGTTTCGTTATTGTTACCCATTTAATACCTTATCTAAAAGTGATGTCCTACAAAGTTGGTCAATTTAAATCCGTTTAGGCTGAACGATAGCTCTTCGAATTTCTGAAATCACGACGAACAACTTTGTAGAACATCACTTTTTATGAAAAACTTTGTACAATGAAGAAAAATCTTAAGAAACTTAGTGTTCAATTAAGAAAGAAACTTAGTGTTTAAGAAAACTAATGTTTAAGAAATAATAAATTATTGATCACTCTGTACAAAGAGTAGAATAAAATTTTGATAAGAATCTTCTTTTTACTTGTAATATTTCTTGTGACTTTATGAAGAGGATGCCATGTGTCCTTATCAATAAGATTTATCCTTATTTTGAGAGGCCAAATCTTATTTGTTTAAACAAATTTTATTACAAAATTTTATTTTTTGTCGGAAAATCTTATTTTTTTACGATTTTATTAAAGAAGTCCTTATTTTTTTATTATTCTTTCAAAAAATGTCCTTATTTTCATTCTTCTGGACGGGTTGGCATCACTTGCAAACACACAACTGCGCATCTAACACTTGCGCAGCATCATTTGCGCATGCGACATTTGCACATGGACATAGAAAATGGATCGGTTTTGGGTTTCGACTTTTTTCGGTTTTTTCAAAGTGATGGTCTCGGTTTTGGTTTTTCTCGAACGGTTTCAGTTTCGGTTTCGACTTTTTTCGGTTATTCAAAAAATGCGGTTTTGGTTTTTTCGATTTGTTCGGTTTTTTACACCAAATTTTTTATAAATGTGATACCAACCCTTCCGTATCTGTTTTATTAAAAGATTTTCTCCTATTAGATTTTCTCCTATAGGAGAAAGGAAAAAGGTCATATAATGAACATTTCGAAAATTGTTTAAAAATTTTGAAATGGGTTATTTTTATTTATTGTAACCTGTACCATCTGCCACTATAATTTCATGGCTCTCGTTTGTTTAGTACCATTTCATACCAATTTTACTGATAGTATCATTGTATATAAACCGTAGATTTTAAATTGTATTAACTATAACTGAATCCGCGCATATTTTTCTGTTTTGTGTTGTAAAATTGTCGAAATAAAATCTTTATCATATCGAGCATTATCACCAACAATCATTGATAAGAATTACCATTATCACCTATTATTTTTATGATCATTTTTGTGCGTGACCATATATAAAAGAGAAAAATGAGTAAAATAAGTTTATAATATTAAACCTTCTTGTTTATCACCTTTAATTATTTCTACAATGAAAATGAAATCGGAACGATTACAGAACACATTTTCGCCATGACTTTATTTTTGGCTATTATTTGCCATCAAACATTATCGTATTCAGTAGATATTTCTGATTCAATTCATGAACCTTCAACATTTCTAATAATAAAATTCCTTTTTGTAAGTTTTTTAAAGATACAACTTATCGATATATAGATTTTTTTACATTTTTAGCTTGCACGATGACTACATGTACGAATACATGCATTGTATGTAACCCAACGGGCGACTGCTTTACTGGAAGCTGTATTTGCTCTCCTATAGGCTTTGGTTAAAAGAAATAAAATTAGTAAGTTTCTGAATTAATCGATGAGCCCTCCGTTCTTAAAGTGAAGGCTCTTCATTGTATGTCTAGAATGACGCATACATATAAAATTCTTTAATGTTTTCCTATAACTTTGCAGTTTTTTATTATATGCAAATTTGACTTTTTAGTTTGCATAATAACTACTTGTACAAACACGTGCCGAACATGCAACCATAATTGTCAATCAGGAAATTGTGCAACTGATAGCTGTGTTTATTATCCAATAGGATGTTGCTAGGCTAATATAAATTGTATAAAAAGAAAATTAGTAAAATAAATTTATCTTATTAAACCTTCTTTCTTATCATCTTCTAATTATTTCTACTATGGAAATGAAATTTTTCGTCATGATTTTATTTTTGGCTCTTATTAGCCATCAAACGTTATCGTATTCAGTAAATATTTCTGAATCAATTCATGAACCTTCATCATTTCTAAAAATAAAAGCTCTTTGTAGGTTTTCAAAGTATTTTAAAGATAAAATATATCTGCGGACGCAATTTGCGTCAGAAATGACGCATTTTGCACACCCTTAGTCGATCATGTTGGCAATCATTTTGGGTGTATTTTTATTTGTAAACGTGGAAGGTGCTTTCAAAGCATCCTTTTCACGTAATGTTGCATTCAGTTTGTCTTTGGCTGCACGTTCGAACCAATCTGCTGTTTGTTTGGTCAACCTTTTGCCTACTTTCAATTGGTAATGAACAAAGGGGGATAAATATGTGTTATAACATAATCGTTTGTCGAACTTAAAAAAATCTTCTTGTACTTAATGCCAATTTTTCCAATTAAAGTTTTTTATGCAGCTAAAATATACACGCTCAAAAAACTCGATTGAGTTTGAAACCCTCAAATTTTGAGGGATAGCTTTCCTCAATTTTTGAGTACATTTTCCTCAGATTTTGAGTATTTTTGTACTCAAATTTCAAAGCTTAAAATATTTTTTTTTAAAATTTCCCTGACCCCCTACAACATTTTTTTGGTCGCAGGTTCGAATCCCGCTTGTAGCAGAATTTTATTGCACAAAAAGTGGACTTTAATGAACAGTTTAAGCAAAATTAAAATATATTTTTTGGTCAATCGACTACTAAACTGTTATCACATAATTTTCAGTTCAATAAATGCAAAAATGGTCAAATTTGATATTTTTAGCTTGCACGGTGACTACATGTACGAAAACTTGCATTGTATGTAACCCAAAAGTTGGCAACTGTCTACTGGAATCTGTGTTACTCTTTTATAGGATTTTTAGAAAAATATTACATGACAAGGATGGAACAGTTCAGCCTGTAGGGGCTTTATTACAACTAGAAAATTTAACTATATAACATTGATCAATGATTTCAAATTTCCATCTATTGATTCATAAAATTCTTCGAATGGCCTATTATTGGTCTGAACATCCATATAGTATCTTAGAAACAATAATGAAAGAAACAGAAGTTAAAGCTAAAGATTATTGACTTCTAACCTTTTCCATGATTAACTCTGGGTCCAACGAGTACAAACTAATGAGAAATTGTGTAGATTGAGGGTCGTTAACTAATGCGGATGTTTTGCTGCTATATTTTATTTTAATAACAAATCGTATAAGCAATGAAAAATATAATCAAAAGAACATTCTGGAGGATATTCACCATCCGCTTACATTTCTGCTTTCCATTTGTTTGGCAGTCGGTCAATTCTACGAGCAAAGCTGTGGCGATCATTGGTGGCAATCCACACTTTGACGTCAGCGACAAATTCATCCAAATCGTTGTAGACCTTGCTGATTTTTGAGCGAGCGGTTGACTTGGTAGTATGTGGGGCTTCTGTGTTAGAGTAGGGCGGATTAGGGATGTTCAAAGTGATAATAAAAAAGGTGTGATAATTGATAAGATAACGCATTTGATATCAGTGATAATGATTTTTGTGATAACGTTATCACTTATCACATAGGGGGATAACGTTATCACATGGGGTGATAACGTTATTACAACACTGAAAATGCCTCATTTCGACTATAATAATACTTATTGGATAAAATTTTTGCTATTTTGAATGTCATTACTTTTTACATTTTCAAAATTTTAACTTCAAATATTTTATTTATTGAACAGGAAATTTATTAATGTTTTTAGCAATATTTTATATAATTTTTTCTTTGTACCTGGCTTTCATTCGAACTTATCAAAGAGCCAAAACTTAGTAAAGTGATGTTGATTAAAATTTTTCGTATCAATAAAATCCGTTTATTCATCATGCAACGGGAAATATTCCCGTAAAGTTCCCATATTCCCGGGAATTTGTGCAACCCTGCGTTTCCTGATTTTCAATAAAGTCGTGTGTATGACATGATTTTTAGAACAACGAAAAACAAATAACGTTATCACGTGATAATGTGATAACTTTTTGCGAGGGCGTTTGGATTTGATGGTGGCCTCCAAGTTGGGCCGGATAGACATCACTATTCAAGTTGATCTGCCTTTTACCATTTCTGTCCGAAATTTGCCATCCATGTTTCACATCTGCATAAATTCAATCAAAAAGCCAAAAATTTTGATCACAAACCGTTGTCATCCTACCAATAGCAAAAACTATTCGTTATGATCTCCCAGAGGATAATGCCGGATCGATCCCGCCAAACACACTATGGCCTTCTTGCAGATTATGTCCCGGAAATGTCTTTGAGATCTGGCTGGGGTCAACACACACCTTCTTTGTTGTGATGTTTTTGAATAGGAGCCATGATTTATCGCTGGTAACCAGGAACTAGAGAAAGGGGTTTTGCTCATTCCGTTGAAGCAATTCCGTAACACTTTCATCTTCTTCCCCGGTCTTCAAAAGGACGGCATCGTCGAAATCGTATAGCCGACTTCTTCATCTTCTAGGTTTGTGTCTCTCGATTTGAACTTTCAACGTCCGGTTTTTTCCTAGTGCAGACAAAGCTAGAAAATCATTGCACTTTATGAGATTTAGACAATGTACAAGAGCATAGATTGAGGTGGAAAAAAGAATCCGGTGATTAGCGCATTCGATTGAGATATTGGTCGATGAAAACGGATTTAAGCTCGATTTTTGAAATGTGGGAGCAGTAAAAAAACATCGTTACGACCACGCAGGAATGCATTTTTATGGCTCAAGGTAGCATTTTTGAGCTTTAGAAATGCAAAAATCGGTTTCCTCGTGTAAAATTACCCCCATAGGGGTCATTTCCAGAAAAAAATTTTCGAAAAAATTCACTTTCAATTCGGTCGCTAATCGTTAGTAGTACCAAAAAAAATTTATTCTAAAAACATCATTTCTAGGGGTAAAAATAACTGAAAAACACGAATCCGTGTTTTTCAGCGTTTTTTTTGCTACACCCTGGGGCGGGGGAGAATGAAAAATTTTTGGAACCAGCCCCATACATATTAAAATCACCATATATGAAAAAAATAAACAGGAAAATTATCTACAACCAAAAATAGGCATATGCAAAAAATTTCATGAAAATCGGAAAACTTTAATTTCGGGCCGAGATTTGAACCAGCGACCTTTCGGGCATTGCGGTATAATGTCCTAGCGCCTTACCAGGGGACCAATTTTGGCCTGTGTTTTTGAAAAATTTCCCATTTTCCCCCGCCGTGGTGCGTATGTGTGATGAAGATCTTGGAAATGTTAGATTTAAACCCCGAGCGCTACAACTAAAGTTATAGTGGAATATGAGAGAAGACAATCGACATCAAAATCATGGGTGTCCCCTCAACGAAAAAATTCCGCAACCACGCAAGGATGCCAAAAATTAGATATACTTATGTGCATACATGGGCAAGCAGGGGGTACTGGGCCCCAACATACGAATTGGTCCCAAAGGTTACTGTCAACCAAAAAAAACGTCGAAAGGCGAAATACGAATTTGTTTGGACCCTACGAATTGGAAATACGAAATCGTAGTCAAATACGAATTCGTATATATGTTTTGGACGTATTCGCCGTCAAAATACGAATTGGTCCACTAATTTTTCCCCCGATACGACGAATTAGGGGGGGGGGTACAGTACCCCCCCCCCTTGCCCAAGTATGTTTTGGTGGCATAATAATCGGGTCTTTTTGATGAAAAATGACCATAACTTTTTTCTGAAGATAAAAATTGACCACTATGGGTCATTTCTATTTTATTTAAGAGAGTTGAAAAAAGAACTCTCTTAGCTACTACTAATCCACTAAAATTTCACTAAAATTCAAGCTAAGCCAGAGAAATTTAGACAAAAAGACTACTATATCGTATTACCATTAAGTGCTCTCGAATCAATCTTAATATCTTCTTTTTGAGAATGTGCCTCTCACATTTTGTTAAATGTAA
>OZJO01001327.1:0-29586 GCA_900406225.1 Acrobeloides nanus
AAAAGTTGTTATTTAGGCCAAGATCTACAAAATAAGTTGCCATGTGTAGCAAGTTTCGACAAAAAGTGAAAACATGTTACATATTTTCATAAACATGTTACATGTTTTCATCAAATACCCTTTTTCGAATCGCAGAAGACAAAAACAAATTTTCCAACGTCCTGCCAGATCGGTTTGGGTATTATGGGGCTATAATCATTCAAAATATCACTATTTTGACATGGGTTGTGAAGAAAAAATTTTCTTTGAGAACTGGCTGCAAAGTGAACCCCCCCCCTTTAAAGATGCAGTGGTATTTTTAGAATGAATATGCCAAAATTCGTTTTGCGAAAATTCGCCATGCCAAAATTTGAATGCGAAAAATCTGTGGAAAAATTCGTTTTGCCAAAATTCGTATGCGAAAAATCATAGAGCCATCTTGCCATACCAGATCCAGTTTAGATACGTAATATTTCGTGTCGTCGTGGAGTTGCACTTGAATTATGCTTCTTTGGATCGGTGTCGGATTGCATGGGGGCTTGAATGGACGAATCAACTTTCGGTCGTACAGATTTATGGGCTTCGATAACCTCACGACAATCGGATGGTGAAGTTTTTTGTAGCTATTCCAGGGTTGTATTTGGCATAGAATCTACAGGAATTCTTTTTAAATTATGAATTCTAGATTTTTTGTATTAGAACCTTTTTTCCAGGAATTCCAAAACAAAAATTTCTTACGATAAAAACTAATATTCTACATAATAGAACGTTATCAATAAATCTTTTTTATTTTATATAGCTAATTATGTTGATTAATAGAGTTTGTTCTTTGTTGTCTGATGCTTCTTGTAATGGTTTTCGTTTCTTCATTGTATTTTATCTGGAATGTTGGAAATTAGCTCTCTAAGAATGTGATAATCAATCAATTCCCATATAGTCTATGTTTTATTGATGCTATTATTAATGGTAAATAAAAAAGTAGATAAAAAATTCTAAATAATACAACAATCCATGAAGAGCCAAATTTTCGAATTATAATGGAGGGTTCGAAAACTTTTGACATACTCCAGTAGCTCCACCAAAACATGGATGGTCGTTCCAAGTCCATAGGTTTGAGGCAACACTATCACAGCAATTTGCACTTTCCATAGCAGTGCATTCAATATAAGGGTCATTTGCGGTCATGTTATTATTGTACCAGATCTAAAATTATAGAGCTACTACACAATAGGGGTGGGCCACCCACGTGAAAAAATTTTCACAAATTTTTCTCTGGAATGACCCCTTTAGGGGTAAAAACATGTGGGGAATCCGAATTTGACATTTTCGAAGCGTTTTTTCGCTTCGGAAATGTCAAATTCGGATTCCCTCGCATGTTTTTACCCCCTAGAGGGGTCATTCCAGAAAAAAAATTTGAAAATTTTTTCACGTAGGTGCTCCCCCCCCCCTATTGTGTAGTAGCTCCAAAATTATAACATAGGTATATAGATTGGTATCTTACCTCATTTTTGTGATTGGAATACCCCGCTTCCAATGGAATCAAATGAGGTACTATATCGTTCCTATGCACCACTCTATACGCATAAGGCACCAAAATTGGGATTCTTTGAGCATAGTCCGTATGCCCTACTCTCGGCTCACCAAAAGTAACAAGTTTGATATTATTCGCATTAAAATAGCCCATTTGTGAAATATATGGTGCTGCGGTTGCAGTTAGCGCTCCACCCAGCGACCAGCCTACAACCCATAGCTCATAGGTAGGGTAGGAATTTTTAGCCGAGAAGAACGACTCTCGGATTCCACCGTTCCATAAAACAGTCATTGCATTATAGTAAAACTTATGGATTGTTCCGCCACCAGGGAATTGGACGGTCATGTTATAAAATTCTAAAAGATGTTAGATTTTAAAAAAAAAGTATCCTACGTAGTTGCTCAGCTACTTCAGGACCTCCAATACTGCCGCGAAACACTATAACGATTGCCTGATCGTCATGACTTACGAATAAGGACGAAGCACATGTTATATTTGTGTTATTACCAAACATATCGCATGTAAGAACGACATGCTTATAAAACTAAAAAGGTGTTCGACACAATTTCTTCAAGTCAATTTTTCCATTTTTGAGACTGGATATGAGTCAACAAATTAAAAGAATTGATTTTTTTTCCTTCAAAAACTTGGATTTTCTCATTATAACTTACAGTGGCATTATTAAAACAATTGCTCAAATAATTATTGATAGCATTAGGATCACTTTGGTAGACAAAATTACTCGACAGTGGCCATATCTTGTGTCTTGCATAGTAGTCGCTATACCCTGCAGGCATAATTGTGTGACATAATGAAAGAAAAGAAATTAATAAAGTTATAAAGAAACATAAACTTATCATAGTGTTTAGGATTAATAAGAAAGTATTACAAAAAAAATCAATTGTCTGATGTAAATGAAGAAAAACTAATACCTCTTATTATTTCCTTGATAAAGGAAATAAGAACTATTATCACAGGTGCTGCCAATGAATGTGTGTTTTCAACAGCTCGTGATGTGTTTTCATACCGAAGAATGCGAATTGGCCAAGAAAAGCAGAGATGATATTTCTTAAACGAAATTTTTTTTCGTTTAAGAAATATTATTTACCAAGATCGTGGTTGGCAATCCAATTCAATATAAAAATTTTTTATCTATTTGAACAAAAAATATAACATAAAACAGAAATTCATGAAAACATGACAACAACAACTATACAGAACTACTCGAGGCTTGTTGTTGACTGCTATTCTTGACTGGAACTTGTGGCTGTGTCGAAGGAGGTACTTTTATTTCTGGTATACCAAGGAGCCTTCGTATCGATTTCGCATATTGACGAACAGTCTCAGGGGTTTCTGTCTGAAAATTTTATCTTATGCTTTTTGAGGTCAAAATGATTTTAATCCCAAAAATTTTGGGTTTTTAACCCATAAAAAATAACACACCTTATTCATATACTTCTCCCACGCTCTACTATATTGTTTAACTTTTGGGTGCTTACGAAGAACTTCTTTGGTAATCTTCTCATCTTTCTCGATCTCCGAGAGCACAGGTGAAAAAGCTACAGGCTTCTAAAAATTTTGCAAAAATTATTTTTTTAAAGCAAATTTAGCTTAGCATACATACCTGTTCTTTCTCAGCAGACCTTTTCTGGATGCCAGCCAGAATATTTACGAGTCGATCTTCGGTGCTCGAGCCTTGGAAATCAATGTTCAAGGTGTCCGCTCTAGTCTTGAGTTTTTCCCAGCTTGCTTCTTTTTTCGTCTCGCTATATAATGCGGTAATGAGGAAATCGATGTAGTCTTGATTTTGTTTGCGAGTATAGCATCTAAAAATTGAATTTTGGTCACACAAAAATCAATTTTGGGCCAAAATTAACACTTTTATGGATCAAAAATTGATTTTTTGATCCACAAATTAACAAATTGATCCATAAATTTGAAAATTTTTGGACCCAAAAATTATGTTGATTTTTGCAAAAGCTAAAAATTAATTTTTAACTTCAAAATTCGATTAAAAATAAATGTTTGAGCTCAAAATTTGTTTAAAAATTGATTTTTGAGCTCAAAATTGGACCACCAATTTTGAATAACACGAAAATTTATTTTTAACCAAATATTTTACATAAAAATCAATCAATTATGACAATAAAAATATGACTTCACATAAAAATATAAAAAACCCACCTATCAACAACAAATGAAAGCGTTTTCGTCTGCTCGTTCCAACGATTTCCAGCCAACTGCCGGAATTTGGTCCTCTCACGTACATCCTTCAAGTTGAATGTAACATCTGACATAATAAGGGTGACAGTTCTCGATCGACAGTCTCGGATCGAGTTGCTCTGGTGCACAAAATCACTGTACTTCATAGTTATTGGAAAGTATTCGTCTCGAAATGCTTTCTTCTGCTTCTTTATAGATTCAGGGAAAGGCGTAAAGAATTCTAAATAAAAAATTCAAAGTCAAAAATAATTTTTTAGCTCAAAATTGAGCAGGTAATTAAACAGAAAATCATTTTTAAGTAAAGAAAAGTCATTTTGTTCTCCAGATTGAGCCAAAAACCATATTTTGAGTTCAAAATTTTTGCCTACCTTTAATCGCCTCGCAATGTCGTTTAATTGCAGTCGGAGTCAAATGCAAAAAGTTGGGTATCTTCAACATTTCAGTGTTATTAAAACCGTCTCTAGGCGTCACGAGCCCTGGATGTTTCTGATATTCCCTACGGATCGGCAGTGGGCACACTTGCGCATTATAGGTCTTCGCGGTTGGCCAGTGGCTGGGCCAGTCCATCTCTGGTGTAATTCGGTATCTTCGAAGAAGTCGTCTCTGAAAATGGTATGCAAAATTTGGCACGACTTCGATAGCCTACCGTCATTTTCTTCTTGGTATTACGATGGATGTGGCTAATTTTGGGCAATTCGAACGATTTCGGCATTGTCCAATCCAAGTCCTGACGCTTCTCTCTAAACTTGGCCGCCTTGAATTCTCCCGCGGCTTTTGGAAACCATCTTGTCCAGTAGCGGTGCATCATGGCTCGTTTGGGTCTCAGCCATATTTGACGGAATTTTTGGCCCTAAAAATGGGAAGAATTTAGCTTTAACGATTTCCACTAACCTTATGATCAAGCCCATCCGGACGACCATGCCAATCGTGACATCTTCGTCGATACATTGGCGGATGTATATATCTTCTCTTATATTTCCCTATTGTTCTTTTTCGACGTGGAACGTGTATCACATTAGGAATAACCTTAAACTTTGCGAAATTTACAGCATTACGAGTGAAATTCAAGGTGGTGAGTCCATTTCCATTTGGAGACACATGCTGTTTCCATAATGGAGCCAGCGAAAAGCATCGAAAATTTTTGATTAAATGAGAGAGCATGCTAAAATTGAAAATTTTTTGAATACAAGAATTTAAAAAAAGAGTAACAAATAAAGTTCAAATGTAACAGAAAAATTAAAACTCTTGAAATACACGCAAGGCATTAAAATTTTTTGGTACTCAAGCACTATCCCCCAAACTGAAAAAAGGCTTAGGGTTTCCCCTAATTCGTTCCGAAACGATCACTTCACATCTGTTTCAAGCAGCAATAAGTCTGTGCCAACTTTTGTTTTTCGATCATTTTTGATACTTTGGGGTTTTCGGCTATGGGAAAATCGAATCTGACGGAATTATCAAGTTTTGACTTCAGGGGGTACCTCTATTGAGGGGGGAGAGGGGTAAAAACGTCAAAAATTCAGGTCTGTTCTTTGTAAGCAAATCCCACAAAAGGTCTGTTCTTTGTAATCGATTTTTGACCATAACCCCGAGGTCTAGGACAAAAAATAACGGCAGATTCATGTTCAGAGCCTAGAAAAACCCTAGGAACGTCGTAATTTCGTAAAAAACCGAATTTTATAGCGAAATATCAACATTTTAAACTTAGGGTGCATCTTTGAGACCCCAATTTTTCGAAAAAGTCTGGATATTGACACGAAAACATGAGTTTCGCTCAAAAAGACCGATTGGATCGTATTCAGCATACACTCTTACCCACTACTGAAAAAAATTTTCATCGAAAACGAGCGAAAAATGCCGATTTTCGATATATTTTTTAGGCGGCAACAACTTTTGTTACAGCCTAATAACATTTCAAATCTATCTACAAACCTATGTAGTTTTTTTATTTTAAGCCCAATTTAAAAAATTCGTCTTGTAGATTGTCGAGGAGGGTTAGTATTCAACTCGAACCGTTTCATAATGCCATGCAGGAACTCGAAAATACACAACTCGAACCACTAAATTCGCATAACACGAAACCATTGATGAAAGGCGTCGGGAATGTTGGAATCCAACTGGATTGCGAACGGAAACGAAGTTTTTTTCGTAAAAATTTATCGAAAATTCTGAAATTTTGCAGGTGGTTCGAGTTGTGTATTTTCGAGTTCCCACCCGATGGTTCGAGTTGAATATTAACCTTCGGAACATGTCGGAACGATTAGTGATGCTATTAGTGGCACATTAGTGATCTCAAAAATTTCGGAACGAATTAGAGGAAGCCCTTAGCGAGAACTTTTGCCCTCCCCTCCCTTTGTATATAAAAAACGAAAATGTTGAACAAATTTTGAGAGCAACCTTTCAAATAAAATGCCAACTGATATAAAACGAATGCCAAAAAAAATTTCGCGTTATAAATTTTAGACATACAAACATTTTGGGACAAAGCCAATAAAATTTTATTTTTTAAATTGATTTTTTAAAGCAACAATTTAATGAAAATTACGCAAAAATTCGTTCGAGGCAAAAAGTACAGGGGGGCAAAGTCCTGACATTGTCAAAAACGCTGAAAAAGTGTTTTCTCGTCCAAAATTGTCGAGAAAACACGTTTTTGAAATGTCAAGACTTTTGCCCCCTTGGTGAGGACTTTTGCTCCCTCCCCCTGTAACTACATAGTTGGGTACTATCACCCATTTTTCGCCCTCTGTCCCCATCAAGCGTGTTTTCATTTCTCAGATTTCTGTAATTTTCACGTGTTTTTTGTATTTTAATTTTTAATTATTAAAAAATCTTAGCTCATTTAAAATGGCTGACGAATTTGAAATGGATACCGAAGCTGTGGAAGAAAATGAGGTTGAAGAAAGCCAAACAAAAAATAAAAAGGTGGTGATTTTTACTTTAAAATTTTTCATTTTTTCGAAACGAATAATTTTGTGATTTTTTAAATTATCAGCTCTAAAACAACTTTGTTTTTATATTACTGTAAAAAATTGTCAAAAATTTTTTTTTGATATCTTCATTTTTGGTAAAATTTGATCTTTGTATTTTTTAACCTTTAACTCTAAATTTTTGGTGCAATTTTACAGGGTGGGCCAAAAAAGAGTGGCTTTTTGTGATTTTTTGGGACCCACATCGTATGGATTTTCGTTATAACAAAAATTTTTTTTACAAAAAGTGTTGTTTTACAAAGTTGTCATTCGTGATCTCACGAACAACTTTGTAGGACATCACTTTTTGTGAAAATTTTTCTGTTATGAAAAAATCCTTATGAACCTAGTTCCAAAAAATTTTAAAGCCACTTCTTGTACTATCAGTGCCGTATTCAGGATTTTCAAAATTTGCAGTTTGAACATTTTTAAAATGAAACATACGTATTCGGATAGCCCACATATGAGTTTGAAGGTGATTTTTAGTCGAAAAACCCCCTTGGCTGTAGAGTCAAAAACCTTAAAAATCGCAAAAGTCGATTTTCTGAAAAATCGATTTTTTTTCACGCGCTAATTTTGCGCCCAAAAGATTTCTCATAAAATTTGGGTAGAGAGGCTAGTTGACGATTTTTGATGAAAACGCCCGGAACACTTAGATTTTTGGCCTCAAAGTTTTGCCTGAGCTCAAAAAATTTCAATTTTTTGAGCTCAGGCAAAACCTTTAGGCTAAACATTTAAGTGCTCCGGCGTTTTCATCAAAAATTATCAACTAGCCCTCATCTATCCAAATTTTCTGAGGAATCTTTTGCGAGCAAAATTAGCGCGTGAAAGATTTGATTTTTTCGAAAATCGACTTTGTCGATTGTTGACCCTACAGCCAAAGGGTGAGGTCAAAAAATTTTTCCGATTAAAAACGTCGCCAAACTCATATGTGGAGAATATGTATGTTTCATTTTTAAAATCTTCAAACTGCAGATTTTGAAAATCCTGGATATGACCTTGTGTACTATTTTTTAAGGTCTATATACCCGGTGTAAGCCGCCCATTAAAAGAAGGTGAAGAATGGGAGTATGATCCGAGTGTGTATCGTATTTTTCATACCTTTGAAACAAGTATGTTTTGATTTTTTTCTTGAAAATTTTTTTATTTAAGATCTCCCATGCCTCAGCTTTGACGTTATTTCGGACTCATTAGGGGAGAATCGATCAGATTTTCCACTAACTTGCTATTTGGCATCTGGTTCTCAGACAACTCGACCAAAAGATAATGAACTTGCCGTGATACGATTATCTAATATTTATGGCACGGAAAAAGAGGCATGTTGAAAAAATTTTGTGTTTGCCTTTTGAATTTATCAAAAATTCGATTTTCAGGAGCTGGATGATGATGAGAGCGATGAAGAGGAGGACGAAGAAGAGCAGCAAAAGAAAGAGCCTATAATGCATGCCGCGATTATACCACACTTTGGTGGTATCAATCGATTGAAGGTAGAGAAATTGGGAGCTACTAACACAATAGGGGACGGGGAGACCACCCACGTGAAAAATTTCAAACGTTTTTTTCTGAAAATGACCGGGGTAAAAACATGCGGGGAATCCGAATTTGACATTTTCAAAGCGACTATGTGTGGAAATGACGATGTTTAGAAAAAAAAACGCTTCCTTGCTTCAGGGACCGCCTGTGTATTGAAGCGAAAAGTCGCAAAAATCGCATTTTTGCGACTTTTCGCTTCAATACACAGGCCTTCTTTTCTCAAGTTTACTTCCCTCCACTGAAGAGGCTCAAAAGCGGACTTCTGGATACGTTTGAGGAATCGATGAATCAATACGAAATTCCGCGTTTTTGCGACTTTCGCTTCAATACACAGGCCTTCCTTAAATCAGGAAAGCGTTTTTCGCCTTGAAAATGTCAAATTCAAATTCCTCTCATGTTTTTACTCCTAGAGGGGTTATTTCCAAAAAAATTTTTATTGGCTGGCCCCCTATTGTGTAGTAGCTCTAGAAATTGTGCGTCTGATTGTTGAAACGCGAAAATTTTTAGTGTGAAACACTTGGTGCGAGTTCAGTATGCGCAGTTTGGAACGACCAGGGCAAAGTTCAAATTTGGAACTTGTCGAATTGTTTGTCAGAAGTGGACAATCTGAGCCAAGACGAAAAGGCTAAGACTAACTTGGTGAAAATGCCCAAAGAGAAGCCGTTATTTTCATTTGTTGGGCATGGAACAGAAGGATTTTCGTTGGGTTGGTCGCCGTTGAAATTGGGTACTTTGGCTTCTGGCGATCGAAGAAGCAGGGTTAGATCAAAAATTGAAAAAACTTAAATTTTTTTAAACTCAAAATTGAATTTTAATTATCAAAAATTGAAAAAATCTTATTTTTGAGTTCAAAAATTAAATTTTCGTAATCTCAAAAATATAATTTTTATAATCAAAAATTGAAAAATTTTTTCAGATCTTCATTTGGCATATGGGCGAAGGCGGACAATGGGTGGTTGATCAAATGCCCCTCAACAAACACGAGGCTTCCGTTGAAGACGTCCAATGGTCCGCCACAGAAGAGGCGTTGTTGGTGTCTTGTTCAGTAGATCGTTCCATCCGACTGTGGGACACTCGTGCCCGCCCGGCTGATGCTTGTGTGCACACGGTGGCGAACGCTCATGACAAGGACGTGAATGTGCTCTCATGGAACAAATTCGACCCGCTCTTGGTGACTGGAAGTGATGATGCGGTCTTGAAAGTTTGGTCGCTGAAGACTATTCAGTATAACGAGCCAGTTGCTCTTTTCAAGCACCACAATGGACCTATAACCTCAGTGGAATGGAACCCGAATGAATCGACCACTTTAATGGCCTCAGGTGTGTATAGAAAAATTATTATGCATAAATTATGTAAATTTGGGATGTTAAAAATCCAAAAATTGATTTTTGGAGCCGACATTGTATGTTGAAAATTCAATTTTGAACTCAAAATTGATTTTTAATGCTAAAATGATTTGTCAAAAATCAATTTTTGAACCCGATTTTTCAGGCGAAGACGATCAAACAACGATTTGGGATTTGGCAATGGAAGCAGAACCGGGACAAGAAGATCTAGCCGACGTGCCGCCTCAGCTACTCTTCGTGCATATGGGTCAAAAAGAAGTGAAAGAAGTCCACTGGCATAAGCAAATTCCTGGCCTAGCTTTCACCACGGCTCTGAATGGCTTCAATCTATTTAGAACTATCAATGTTTGATATCCAATTGTTGAGGACTACTATGGACTATGAAAATTTTTGTTATCTGTTATTGTTATAATTTTTAAATTGTCGGGTGAATAAATAAATTTTATGCTTGTTGTTAATGAAATGCCATGATGTGTATACTTGTTATTTAATGAAGTCTGTTGAATTTTTGTTGGAATATTTCAAAAACTAGAAGGGGGCATTTGTACACATATTCTGCAAATTATTCTTAACATTTTTTGTCGAATCAAGAGTCAAATCGATTTTTAAAATTTTTTCATATCAAGTCAAGTTGAAAATTTTGGTGTCAAGTTAATACTGATTTGAGCGAAATCAGGCAGAAATTACACTTCCCACACTTGTAAATGTATGATACAGGGTTTTAATCGAACTAATTTGAATATGTCTAGGTTTTTTCTTTTTTCAGAGATCTATCATGACCTTCAGAAGGTTTGTTTGGATACAATTCTTCTTTACAAAAGGATGCTATTGCATGGAAATTTCTTTGGAATTGCATCGATAGGACTTGGGCGTGACAAATTAAGAGATCGACTTCTAAGTATTGGTTCTATAAAAACATTTGGAGCTACTTCGACTCTTATACGCCCACACTGAACGTGGTCTAAAATCGAAAAATTTTATTCTTCAAAATTTTCTCAAAAATAACCCTATTAGGGGTAATTTGATGCGGGAAACACGTTGGCGATGTTATTTGTGCGTAAAAACGCGCTCCATTTTTTAGAAAATCGAATTTTTGCATACTAGCTTTTTCGAAATATGTACTTTCTTTGTCGATTTTCTAAAAAATGGAAGCGTTTTTACGCAAAAATAACATCACCAACATGTTTCCCGCATAAAATTACCCCTAATAGGACGATTTTTGAGAAAATTTCGAAAAATAAAATTTTTCGATTTTAGACCATGTTCAGTGGGGTATAAGAGCCGGAGTCGCTTAATCATTAAACGAATAAAGAAAATAATAGCGAATCCAAATAAATAAAAATTTTCGATTTTAGACCATGTTCAGGGCCTAATTTAAAAAGAGCAAAATTTGTCACGATCTTATGTTTATGTATAAAAAAGTGTTGAATTTTTATAACAAAAAATTCGATTTTGAAGGGAGTAGCTATGATAAAGAAAGAAATAAAATTCTTACTTAAATTATTTTGTTCGGCTATAATAAAACTATCCGAATTTGTACGCAAAATTGTAGGATGTCGAGAAACATTGGAAAATGGTAAAGTTAATCCCAATTCAGCACATTTTAACAAATTTGCAGGTAAAATACGACTTTTCTCGGAATTTGAATGAGCGAAGACTTTCAGGGGAGGCTAGAAAAACTAGAATTATTGAGTTGGTGCATAATTAATGCGGATATATATGCGTTGCATCTTTTTTACTGTTTTTTTCGACACAAATGGTTAGTAATTATTGTTATTGTTATTTTTAGAAAAATTAATGCCTGGAAAGTATAAATCCGAAGAACTTAGAAAGCTAATTGTGGAAGCCAAGCAAAGGGGTTGGACTAATCGTGACGTAGCTGAATGGTATCATGTTGACCAATCTACCGTAGGAAGAATCTGGAACTGTTGGAAGGAGTTCAAGACAGTGAAACACAAGAAGATAAACGGAAGGCCAAGAAAAACAACGCCAGGACAAAACCGTTTGCTCGTTAGACAGGCCAAGAAAGACCCGTTCATGACAGCTGTGGATCTTCGAAAGTATGCCCAAGACAATCTCGACGTAGTTATGACGAACAGAACGGCGCGAAATAGCCCGGACCTCAATCCAATTGAGCATTTATGGGAAATTCTGAAGCGACGAATAAGTGGAAAGAAGTTTGGCAATCAGAATGAGCTTTTTCGTGTCCTCAAAGAAGAATGGAATCGCATTCCAGTTGATATTCTCAAGGCGCTTGTTGAGTCAATGCCGCGTCGAATAAATGCTGTTATCAAGGCGAAAGGGTATCCCACTAAATATTAATAGTACTTATTGTTATTTATTAGAGTTTTGTTGTGTTTTTTTGTTGTTTATTAGAGTAAATATGCGAATAAATTGGATTTTATGCATATTTTTGCGTTTGGTGCAAGGTTTTTTNCGGAATTGACCGACTGCTACACAAATGGGAAGCAGCAATTGAAGCGGATGGTGATTATCCTCCAGAATGATCATTTGATTATATTTTTTCATTGCTTTTACGATTATTTATTTAAATAAAATAAAACAGCAAAAAATCCGCATTAATTATGCACCAACCCAATATTTAAAAAAATCTTACATAAATTAATTTCGTTATATCCCTCATTATAATTTGGTTTTGATTGGCGACAATATTTTCGTTATAAATAGGCGAGCTGTCAGCCAACAATAGCCCGTTTTGAGCCCTTTCTATCGCCAATCGTAACTAAAAATGGTCAATGAATTTGATATTCACTAAAACTTGTACATCTCGCAGTGAGACAACACCGACTAACTTGCCACAATCTGTAACATATGCTCTGTGTAAACCCAATAGTGAGAATAAAGAGTGGACTTTAATTAGTGAAGAATGTTCTACTATTTGGAATGGTGAGGGATCAACCCCAATTTTGCTCAAATCTATTCTTTCCGCAAGTTGGCGTTGTTCCCAAGCTTTTCGTTCGTCTCCCATTAAATCATAGTCTTCTTCACGCGAAGACCGTTTGCCTCGGCGTCCCAGACTTAAATGTGATATGGTGCGGATTATTCCTTTAAATTGTTTTAGAAATAATTTGTAAATAGCAAGCTAACCTTCAATAGTTTTATATGCTTCATACGCAGATTTGTGGAGACTATTTCTTTGTGTTTGGCTACTCTCGCAACTTCTAAGGGAATCCATGGATGAACTTCGTTTAATTTGTTCAGGTTCAACGTCAGAAAATGAAATATTCGGAAGAGTTGAGTTTTCGCATACTTTAGATTTAGAAATATTTTCATTCTCTATATCACTGATTGGAACAATGATAAATCTAAATCATTTGATGTACAAATATTGTGCCGAAAGCAGAGGGTGAAAAAGTGCCATCACCCAGGGTGGATCATCCAAATCACTCATCACCCACTGGGTGAATCACCCATTAGTGGGTGATAGGTGATTGTGGGTGTTCACCCAGTGAGTGATGGGTGATTCACCCATGGGTGATAGGTGATGCCACCCACTGGGTGATGGGTGGGTGAATTTTGGGTGCTATCACCCATTTTTTCGCCCCCTGGCCGAGAGAAAGGGTCACTACCCCAATTTTCACCGAAGAAAACCACAAATATATTCGAGAATTTCACCGATGAAAGCCACGAATATACTCGAAGATACCTGCTAGCTTGTCTGTCATTTCCATCGGATATGATATTCATATTTGCTGGTAATGTATCTTCATGGGATTCGGATTCGCCCATCGTCCAATCATTTAAACATCTAGTTGGCATAGTTTTTGCGCAAGAGAGACCAGAAACATTTCTGTTATCATCTCCTTTATTTGGTGAACTACCCATCAAGTTTGTGAATTCAGGGCTCAGAATTGATGGCCGTCTTTCTGACAAATTATCTCTTTTGTTATCGAAATTTTTTTGCTCGAAGTCATTGTTTTCAATAGCTTGTTTGATTCTGCGATTAGCTTCAGTTTGCCTAGCTTCTCGTCCAATTTTTGTTTCTATAGCATGAAGGAATTTATGTCGACTACATGAACCAATCAATATCATACTTTCTAAAATAGAGCTCAATTGAAAAATTCACTTTTAGAATACACACTTTTATCTTCAACAATTGGGAAGGCACGTAACTTAGGCATTTCTGACATCAACCGTTGGACTTCGGCATATGTGGATTCTTTGCTCAAATATCTGACATTTTTAGTCATAATTTGTTCTGCTCGAATACCATGGAAACTTGAAGATGTAGCTGGGATATCTGGTAGATATGGGAGATTTTTAATTTTAATCATCGAATCATAAATTGAAGGCTGCAAATATGAGCTTATGGCATTAGCTATCAAAACAGCAATCTAAAAATGTTTTCATAAGTTTTGTTAGTATTTATTCGTCTACCATGACAGGAAGGATATAAAAAATTTGGCCAGTCATTTCGAAAATAATCACTGCAACCGAAACCGTATGTGTAACACCTCCGCAAAATGCAGCCGCTCCTAAATTAACGCCGTTTTTTACAGCTTATTTTTCTGGAGTCAAAATAAGTAAGAAAACGGAAAAATTGTTTGGTCCCTCAACAAGTAAGAGGGCCCTAAACAAGTAAGATTAGAAGCAAACACACGAAAAGCGCAAAACAAACGAAAAATTGAAGATATCCAAGAGAGAAGATCGCCACCTTCAACCTCTGCATCAGCATCAAATGATGGTTGAATCGGTCTCTCTCGCTCAATCTTCAGTTTAAGCTAACGGCGCTTCAGTGTTAACAAGAAATCGTTATAAAATTTTTCTAACCTACAACAGCATAAACTCCTGGATAAGTTTGTATTTCATTTGGTCCGCGCAGCCCAGTTGGGTATAAAACTGCAACAAATTCACCCATCTAAAATTTTAACTTAGCATAATAAATAATTTCCATATCTCACAATTCTTCCCATAGCAGCTCCAAGAACAAATGTTGGTTGGAAAATGCCTGCTGGAATTGGTAATGTACTTGCCAGCAAGGTTAATAAGAACTAAACTATAGTCTAATCAATATTTTAGACCCCTTACATATGTAACTATAAAGCAGGCTAAGCTAATAAAAACGCTATATTCTCCACCAGGTCCTTTCCAATTCACTATATTTTTGCAATATAATGTACTCGTATTTGGTGCCGTCCAAGTGCAATTCCTTAATAGATTATCAGGAGTTTGGCTAAACCTCATCTAAAAAATTAAATGTTTAAAGAAAAGAATTCTAAATCATAGGTTACTAAGAGGGTACAGTACCCCCCTCACAACTCATCCTCGGACCTTCCGCCTTTATAGTCATCCATCCATCTTGGGGTTCATGTACCCCCCCCCCCAAATTCATTCATCATATAAATTTTTGAAACAATCGACCTTTTTTTGGTCGCCAACGTATAGCCCCGAGGTAGCTTGTCCCCCATCCTTGTTCATGTATGCATGTACCCCCTAAAAGGCCATCCATCCTGAGGGACCGGTGTACTCCCCCTACTGGTGACCTATGTTCTAAATGGTAAAAACTCTTCATTTCAAGTTACCCCCCTCCATGCTGGAAGTCTAGTTACGCCCCTGCCGCACCATGTTGCCTCTTAAACACTTACATCTCCACCCAGAAACATGCCAAATCCATTGGGGTATGTAATCGAAGCGATTATAAATGAGACCAATAAGGAATAGATTAACCAACTAGAATACGTTTACTTTAGAAATAAAATTTTCATGTCTTACAATTGCTGAAAAATAGTTTTCGCGTATTTGTTTTGGCGTAGAAATAGCATCAGATGCCGGTGGAGGAATATAAAAAATGCAGAGAGTACTCCACAAAAGAATCTAGAATAGAATGATAATTGCTACAAAAGGCGGCTCTAGGAACTTTCACAGGGTTCAAAACAACATGCGGAACTTCCACAACGATTTTCACAGGAAAATCGACCGTTGTGGAAGTTCCGCTTTTTTCGTTGTGAAAGTTCCTAGAGCCCAAAAGGCAAAGCAGTAAGCTACCCAATAAATGCAAAAAATGGCAATTCTTCTGGTAAAAAAGCATCTGTAGGAAATGCTGTCTGACTAAATGCCGTTAGTGTTACTAAAAATATTAACATAAAAACTTATCGCCACCACGCTTCCGGATCCACTATTGCGGACGCTACACTTGCGGACTAACACTTACGAACTACTTCTGAAGTCTCTTTTTTCGTTGCGTCCGGAATAGTGGGTCAGAAAGTGTGGTGGCGCCAAAAACTTTATCTCAACCAAAGATGCTTACCTTCAGTTTCGATTGGCACTTGTAATAATCTAAACACCGTAGCTGACCAAGTAGCAGCAAAAAATCCTCGCCAATAGTTGCGAATTGCAAAGTAAACACTGGTTACTTCAATCGAGAATAACACACCTAAAAATTATGATTATAAATAATATGAAAGAAAAAAACTACCTCCAACAGGAGAACTAAATGTACAAGCTACACCAACAGCACAACCGGCGGCTAACATTTCATTTCTTCTCGACTCGTTTGAATAAACGCCATGAAAAGTTTGCACAGCACGACTTAATAAATTAGCAACAACAGAGGCAACATGCACAAATGGACCCTAAATAATATTGTACATGGTGTTCAATAATTTAGAGCCGCCACTAATACGTTCGGACGGCTCCCGAACGGACTTTAGTTCACTAATAACTTCACTAATTGCGTTCAGACGCGTTCGAAAACATCACTAATAGGCATTCAGGCGCGTTCAGAAACGTTCGAATGCGTTTGGGCGCTCGTCCGAACGCGTCCGAACATTCCCGAACGTTTCTGAACGCCTATTAGTGATGTGTCCAAACACGTCTGAACGCAATTAGTGATAAATTAGTGAAGTCAAAAATTTCCGAACGAATTAGTGGCGGCCATTAATCCGAAAAAAAAATTCATCAAAATCGAGTTTACATCCATTTCAGCCGTCCGATGGCTCATTCGAACGCCGGGGGCGCAATTATAAAGTGCATATGTCGGGACGTAAATGTCGTTGCGGAATTATAAAGCGCAAATATCGGAGCGCATATGTCGGGGCACAATTATTAGCGCGCATATATAGGGGCGCAATTATAGAGCGCAGATGTCGAGGCGCAATTATAGAGCGCAAATGTCGAAGCGCAATTATTAGCACGCATATGTAGGGGCGCAATTGTAGAGCGCAAATGTTGGGACGCAATCATACAGGGTGCGAGATGAAACTGCAACGCTTTGATTTTTTGCGTTTAATAACATTTTTTCAACAAATTTATTTAGAATACAACAAATAACAATTACAACAACAAGATTTATTCAAAATGTCCGCCTTTTGCAACCATGTAGGCCTTCAGTCGCTTCGAAAAGTTGTCCACGATCTTGATCAAAGTCTCCAAGGTGATTTCGTTCCATGACTTCTTCAAAGCTCGCTTCAAGGATTCCACATTCGGGTGGGGTTTCGCACACGCTTTTTCTTCTAGAATGCTCCACACAGAGTAATCCAGAGGGTTCAAATATGGTGAGTTTAGCGGCCATTCACCGTCGTTGTTGCGCCAATGGCTATCGACCGATATGAAATCAGGGCAATTCGCACGAATGAAATTTTGGGTCTCGATTGCTTTGTGTCCTGGGGCCCCGTCCTGTTGAAAAGTCCACTCATCGTCGCAAAAAGCATTGTTGGCCGATGGGATAAGATGCGCTCGTTGCTTCTTTGAATCTCTTGATTGTTCGAGATACTGTCGACGGTTCAATATCAAGAAACAGCGCAATTTCATGTACTCCTTTTCTATTTTCATGCGCTCTAATTATGGCAGGTCTCAATTCATTCATTTTAACACTAAAAACAAAACTTTAAATGAAATTTGTTGAAAAAACAATGAAAACGCAAAAAATCAAGTATTGCAGTTTCATCTCGCACCCTGTAGAGCTCAAATGTCGGGGCGCAATTATTAGCGCGCATATGTTGAGGCGCAAATGTCGGAACGCAAATGTTGGCGCGCAAATGTCGGGGCGTAAATGTTGGCGCGCAAATGTCGACGCGCAAATATCGGCGCACATTTGTCGGTTGCTCAAAAGTCGGGTGCGCAAGTGTCGGTGCGCATATGTAAGAGCGCAAAAGTCCCCCACCCAGGTGCACATATGTGCGCAAAAGTCTCTCCACCCAAAATTTTATATTCATCTTTTTCAAACTAACTTCTTTCCCAATTGGAATTCCACTACCTACAGACAGTGTTAGACCAACCATTTTTGAGATAAGAGTTCTCAAGGTGAGGTATTCTTTTAAAATTACGCCGCGTAGTATGGTTTTCATTTCAGGAATGCCCGAGCCAATTGCTTGAGGACCAAAGTAGTGGNAAGGTGAGGTATTCTTTTAAAATTACGCCGCGTAGTATGGTTTTCATTTCAGGAATGCCCGAGCCAATTGCTTGAGGACCAAAGTAGTGGACAAAAAGAGCAGAACTTGTGACAAGAATGATTGCATAGGCTATCCAAACAACATATGTTAGAGCAATGTTCATGACGCCTTCTGTTGAAGATTTGGCAATGCCAAGAATTCTCAAATGAACTAAAATGTCTTTAATTATGAACAGCCACTTAGCGAGGGGGGGGGGGGGGGTAATCCGGACAATTGCCCCCCCCCCCATAGCCGAAAGATGACCTTGAAAATTTAAGAATTCAGGTCGAAGGCCGGAAAATTGTCAATTAAAAATGCGTTTTTTTCGAAATTGCTCCCCCCATAGCCGATTTCTCGCTACGTGACTGATTATAAAAAACCTTTTTAAAACATTTCCATGGAATTTACTATTTTTCCCCTTTGCTACTTACATTTTTGTAAATATGAGATAGTTTCGTTCATGGCTATTGAGCAAACTGCCATGATTATACCCAGTAAAGCCAAGAAAATCCAATCGATGGCCACAAAAAACACGATTTTTCGCCATCTTTTAATAACTAAATTTATATAAGCTTTAAAAACATTTAAAAATCATTTAAAAACTTTCGTACCCTTGTATAATTTACTTCCACTTGTTGGAATCTCAAATTGTAAGTTATCTAATAAATTAGTTGTAGTTTTATTCTCTAACTTTTTATTCATAATTGTACAGGGTGTCCGTCCCTAAAGTTGTACATCCTTTAATTTCATGAGAATTTTCATGACNGTAGTTTTATTCTCTAACTTTTTATTCATAATTGTACAGGGTGTCCGTCCCTAAAGTTGTACATCCTTTAATTTCATGAGAATTTTCATGACTGAAGAACTTTTCACAAAAAGTGATGTTCTACAAAGTTGTTCCTGAAAGCACGACGAACAACTTTGTAGAACATCACTTTTTGTGAAAAGTTCTTCTGTCATGAAGAAAAGTCTCATGAAATTAAAGGGTGTACACGAACTTTAGGGACAATCTGTATTATACATTTACACTCTGTATTTGAGCGGATCTAACGTTTTTCAAAAATTCTTAAAAATTAAAAGATAAGACAAAGATCTAAATAAATTGTATGGTTAAAAAATTATTCGAAATTATAAATGAACTTGATTAGAAATGACTGGCCTAGAAAAATATCAACAAATGAAGTCTATAAAAGCTGTAAGTGCTGATCGAAAACCATAATCAAAACAGAAATGGTCAAAATGGACATCGAAGAGACATACCTAACCATTCCATCAAGAAGTCCGCAGCCACCAAATCCGAGAAGGTCGAGCTGACAACGAAGAGTTGTAAAAAAGACCAAAAAACAGTATCAGTTGTGACTAATGAAATCAAAAACAGTATAAATACAACATAAAAACTGTTTTTTGTTGAGTCAATTCTCTTTCTATTTTTCATAATCGGATATGAATACAATTCGTCATTAGTAATAAACATTTATACGAGGAAGTTACTAAGGATTAGCGATCCCACTCTGATTTTTTTCAAAAAAATTTTTAAAGATTTTTTTGGAAATGGCCTCTCTAGGGTAACTTTATATGGGAAATCGATTGCGCGCATTGACAAAACATGAAAACGAGGTTTTTCGGAAAATGAGCCGTATCTACTTCATAAGCATGTGATTCTTGTTAAAAATGCGGCCCTAAAGAGTCACATGCTTATGAAGTAGATACAGCTCAACTTGATTTCATGTTTTGTCAATGGAGTCCCACTACGGAAATGGGGCCACTTTGAAGTTGGAGCATGCTACGTGGGTCAAAACATTATATTATCCAAAATTGCCATAATTTTTATATATTCGGAAAATTCGTGAAAAATGGAGCATTTTTTGTTTTTATAATAAATTCTAAATCGTTAACGGCTTTGAGATAATCGCGTTTGAAGTTGACGATTTTTGAAATTTGTTTATTACAACGAAAACCCTGATTCAGGTGTTTCGTTGTAATAAACAAGTTTCAAAAATCGCCAACTTCAAACGCGATTATCTCAAAGCCGTTAGCGATTCAGAATTTACTGTAAAAACAAAAAATGCTCTATTTTTCATGAATTTTCCGAATATATACAAAATATGGCCAACTTGGGCTAATCGAATGAATTTTCAATTTTTGATTTCTTTCAGTTTTAGCCATCAAAACCCACAATGGGTACCTCCTTGACATGGGGTAGGTGCAAAAAAATTGAGGAGAGCCTGCTGCAACTTTATATAGCTGAACATAAGCCCGTTCGAATTTCTATTATAGGTTTTAGTGTCCTCAAATAAATTTTTGGGCTCGATTTTAGGGACTTTTTTTAGAAAAACGTAATTTTTTCACCGAAAACATGGTGTTTTGGGGCAAGTTAATATACCATTGTGTAGCGCAGATCACCAGCTTTGCAATGACACCTCGATCATGGAAGTCGGATTTAATTAAGGCATACTTTGTCTCTTAAATGGTTGGCGCAAAGTTTTTTCCTTTGAGGCACATCTTTAATAAAATAATTTTTGATAAGTTCAAAAATATGCTAGACTACGAAGAAATTTTTTATAAAACCAACAAAAATAAGAAAATTGTGCAAAAAAATACAAAAAAAGTTGTACAGGATGGGCCAAAAAATCGTATTTTTGCACTTTTTGGTGAAAATTTTTCAAAAATTACCTATAAAGGGTATTTTCATGCGATTTTTGAAACAATTTTTTGAAAATTTTTCACAAAAGTACGGTTTTTTATCTCTGTAAACTCAAAAATTGTGCGGATTGATTGAAAAATTGGAGAAAAAATTATTTTTTACTAAAAAATACAGTGACTTTTTACGGGTTATATAGCTCCTAAGGCTGCTCGTTAGTCATTGTCGCGCCCAAAAAACACTGTTAAATGAGCTGTGAAACGTTGTCGAGCTCAATAAAGAACGCTGTTAAACGTTGTCAAACATTGTCGCGCGACAACGATTTTTCGACAACGTTGTCATCGTTTTTTATTATTTGCATTGAAAATTGCAAATACTTTACGATTTTTCGACAAAGTTGTCGAGAAATCGTAAAGTATTTGCAATTTTCAATGTAAATCATAAAAAACGATGACAACGTTGTTGAAAAATCGTTGTCGCGACAATGTTTCACAGCTCATTTAACGGTGTTTTTTGGGCGTGACAACGACTAAGAAGCAACATAAATAATCTGCCAAAAATACTTCAGTGACTACTCAATAAAGTTTTATTGTAGCGTCCTACAAGGACACCACTAACAGAAATTACAAGAACTATCGTGCATCTAACTAGTCAACTACGCGCTTCTTGTGTGATAAAATAAAAGTTTAACTTTTTAATAAGTTCGAAATCGGTGGTAGACAATATTGTAATTAGTGATAGAAATCTGGATCAATATGAGTTCATGATTGGGTTAGACATAATAGAAATTTTATATTGAAAATGTAAAATTTCTATTATGTCTAACTCAATCATGAACTCATATTCACCCGGGTTTCTATCTCTAATTGTAATTTTAATCAAGAAATTTTTATTGTAGCGTCCCACAAGGATACCACTACCAGAAATTACAAGAATTATAGTGCATCTAATTAGTCAACTACGCTTTTTGTATGATAGAATAAAAGTTTAACTTTTTAATAAGTTCGAAATCGATGGAAGACAACATTGTCTCACGCGAGATGTATCGCTAAATTTTCTTATAAAGATAGGTTTTCTTTTTTGTGCAAAAACTTTCTGTCGGCACTGTGATCCAAAACCGACACCTTTGATATGGAATGGCCGATGCCTTCGCCACTACACCACAGAGGCTTCTGATTCAATTCAGACAAAATTCGCCCATGTTCTAAAGAAAAAAGTCGAAAAATAATTTAATAAATTAATTTCTTTATTTTTTAAACTTTTTTAAATTTTATATATTTTTCTAAATTTTATTTGTCAAGGGCAAAATCTTTGGATCCTGCTGGGAATCGAACTTGAGAGTAATTTCTACGAGCCGACAGTTTTCACCACTCGGCTATAAGGCTTCTTAATCGACATTATTAAATTTCAACTATAAGAAATACGTTAACCGAAACTTGATGTTATTTGTAACTTTTTGAAGCCTTTCATGGGAAATAAATTTCATCGTATACTTGAAAATAGTTGTATACCAGCACTTTGATATGTTAAAAACTTAAAGGACCAGTCCAGTGGGAAAAAAGTTGCCCAACTTTTGTTGATATTCGAAAAGTTTATGAAAAATGAAGCATTTTTTGTTTTTACGGCATGCTCTGAATCGTTGTAGTTTTCGAGATAATTGCATTTGAAATTTTGAATTTGTTACAAGCTCTTCGTTGTAATACACAAACTTTTTTGGATTGTGTATTACAACGAAGAGCTTGTAACAAATTCAAAATTTCAAACGTAATTATCTCGAAAACTACAACGATTCAGAATATGCCGTAAAAACAAAAAATGCTCCATTTTTCATAAACTTTCCAAATATATATTTTTTGGTGATTTTTGAACTTTCATGTGTATTACAACGAAAACATGAACACAGTGAAAATTCGCCAAAAATGATATATTCAGAAAGTTTATAAAAATAGAGCATTTTTTGTTTTTATGACACGTTCTGAATCGTTGTAGTTTTCGAGAAAATTGCGTCTGAAGTTGGCGATTTTTGAAATTTTGTGTATTACAACGAAAACATGTACACAAATTCAAAATTTCAAACGCATTATCTCGAAAACTACAACGATTCAGAATATGTCGTAAAAACAAAAAATGCTCCATTTTTCATGAACTTTCCGAATATCAACAAAAATGGCAACTTTTTTCCCACTGGACTGGTCCTTTAAGCTCGATAAATGTATCAAACTAGAAAAATGCAAAAAATTTTAATTAAGATTTGTCCGGTGCTCAAATATTTCTTTTCCACCGGCTATATTTAGCCGGTCTAAGTCGAGATCTTCTTCACAGCACGTGTAACAAGACGCAAGCCCTTAGGGGAATTTATCCGCGCGAGTGAGAACGAACCTCTCAGTTGCTCTCGGTTTCTTGTTTACTGACCTCGTTGTGGCCGAAAAAGTTAAGCCTAAGCCGAAGCATTTTCCCGCTTCCTCACTTGCTCCTCTTGGTGTGAAACTGAAGAGTTGCAACAACGTATGTGGGATCATATATGGAAGAAGAAAGTCGTTGCGTTTTCCTCCTCATTTTGTGCTAATATAACTAATTATGCTTCATATTTGCGGGAAGTAATGAACTTTTCCGGCGATTTCCGATTATTTAACGAGAAAGGCTTTGGCTCTACGGGCGGTCTCCCAGGATTCGAGGCTATGAAACTTTTTGTTTATTCACACTTATGGGGAGCTTTATATCAAGTTGTTATTTTTATGCGAATTTTTAAGTACTGTCAATGAGTATAAAAAATTTTAAGTGAATTTTGCTTTTTTCTTCAATTTTTGGAAGCAAAATTCGATTTTTGAGAAAAAACTCGATTTTTGAGCACTGACAAAAAATCGGCTCGTGCACTAGTCGATGAGGTTTCGCGCGCGAAACGTCGAAAAAAAATTCAAAAATTCAAATTTTCCATTTTTTTCAATAAAAATTGTTATCCATAATTGAAAACTTCAAACAAGTTCCAAAAATGTTAGACTGAAATTTTTTTTCATCAAACTCTATCAATTTGGGCTTCAATGCAATAAACATAAAGGAAATTGTTGACAACGTGTCAAACCGATAGTTTTCCTCTCGCATTTTCTTACCATTCCAAGTGACCTTTTGTGTTGACACAAATTATTTATGCCAAAAATTCTTCGTCTTTCTTGTACACGGATGTCCAGTATGCTTATTTGTATGGCCTTATTTAGACATGTTTACACATAGTCTCTTGTATCGTACTATTTTTGTTAATATGAACAACGATTTTTTTAGTTGTTGCACATGTAATAACATTTATGCATTATTTTTGCCTATGATAGGTCATTTCTGTCAGAAAAGTAGAACTTATTTGACGACACCCCCAGGGAGGGGTCGTTATATCGAATCGAACGGGGGGGGGGTCTCGTTATATCGAATTTCTAGACCGTCTTCCAAAATTTGGGAAGATGGAAAGTAATATACTTCGATACATCACGGCTGACAAAAATGGAAAAAAAGTGGGGACAGGTGGAAAGCAGCAAGAATCGATTTCTCGCATAGAAAAACCCCGTATAAAGTTATTTTGGTGAAAATGAAAAACACTTGAAAAATTGTTGAAACTATCGCACAAAAATCGCAAAAAAAATTTTCCGGAATTTTGCCCTTTTTTGACGAAAAAATTTGGGCACTATAACTTTCGCCACGTTTCATGTTCGGCACAACAACTTTCGTCACGTTCGTGCCAATATATATATTTATTGCAAATCAGGCAACTCAATTAGTCTGAAGTTAAATGTTTATTGACACGAAACTGGCGAAAGTTACGTGACGAAAGTTAGCGTGGCGAAAGTTATAGTGCCAAAATTTGCAAAAAAAATTTTTTTCAAAAAGTGATCTATTAGGGAAAATTTTATGCGAGAAATCGATTGCGCGCATTGCAAAATTCTGAAAATGCTCACTTAGCCATGAAATCGTCATTTTTTCGATTTTTTTCTTCAAAATTTTTCGCCAAAAAACGGCAAAATTCCGGTTTTTTAAAGTCCACCCTGATATTTCGATTTTTAACATTTTTTCAATCAATAATTTCAGAACAAATAAAAAAAATTTCAATTGCAAAATCGTTTAAATCATTGGAAAAATTGAAACGAATTTTTTTCTTATTCTTCTTCTCGTTTTATTATATGCAACACATTCTTAAGTGCATTGAAATGAGTGGGAAAATAACGCTCACTTCCTCCGAAGCCCGTGTAGCTCAGTGGCAGAGCGTCTGTCTCGTAAACAGAAGGCCCACGGTTCAATCCCGTGCTCGGGCATTTTTTGCATCGGACCAATTTGTTCGTGAATCTTCTTGTTTAGGCATTTTTAGTTTGTTTCAAAATAGAGATCGAACAAAATCAAAATTTTTATCAAAATCAATTTTTTAACGAAAATTTTGATCGATCCAAATTTTGATAATGGTCTCAAAAATGTCTAAAATTTTCCATGTTTTCACCAAAAATGTCCAAAATTTCCCATTTTTCATTAAAAATGTCCAAATTTTCTAATTTTTTAACCAAAAATGTTCAGCATCGGTGGTTCAGTGGTAGAATGCTCGCCTGTCACGCGGGCAGCTCGGGTTCGATTCCCGGCCGATGCACCACTTTGTCTTGTATAAAACCAGGATTATAAAAATTTATAAAAAACGACCTTTACCAAACTACAATAAACCAAAAGTTACGAATTGACTCATTTTTCGGGGAAGAGAATTTTTAGCGCCGAAAAATGACTCAAACAAAAAGAAAATATAGATGCCAAAAAAATGGAAAGAAAAAATAAACCATATGATGATCAAGAATTTTTAAGCATCACAAAAAAATGAATTCACAAAATAAAAAATTTTTCGACGATGCGACGACAAGTTTTCCATTTCTTCACGAAAATTTTCATGAAAATTGGACCACTTTAAATCCGAGCCGGGATTCGAACCTGCGCCTTTAAAGTGCAAATCAGTCACTTTACCCACTCGGCCATGGGGAAAACCCCCCAAATCTCCATTATATGGTACTCGTTTTAAAGCTCTTGGCGAGCTGAATGGATTGACGACATGTATTTTTAATGTTGTATGCCATGCCCTTTTCTGTTTTTTTGCCGCCGTGTTATACGAATTTGGGACACGAAAAATTTTTTCTACAATTGACCCCTTTAGCGGTAACTTTATTCGTAGAATCGATTGCGCGCATTCCCGAAGCATGAAAAAATATCTTGACCCTGGTTCAGGGAATGGAGTTGGTGTATTGACATGAAATCAAAAAAATTTCTTTTTTCACCCATACACCAACTCCATACCCTGAATCAAGATCAAAATAACTTTTTCATACTTAGAAAATGTGCGCAATCGATCTCCCGCATAAAATCACCCCTACATGGGTCATTTTTAGTAAAAATTTTCCGGTCCCAAAAAATTTTTTTCGGGCCCAAAAATCACAAAAATGCTGCACTTGTTTTACTCACCCTGTAAATTTTCCATGAGATTGAGGCTTAAAAGATTGAACACCATATGTGTGGAGAATGCACATCAAAGTATTACATTCCTCCGTTTTAAGCCCTTCAAGCGGACATTAATTTTGTCATGTTTTCCGGCGTCGGTTTTTTCTCTCGGCCAAGTAGCCTTTCTTCATCATCATTTTCTCTCTCTCGCGCAGGTTAATCGATCACCCACACTTTTATGAAAGATAAAACGCGGCGCACGGCTTAAATTTTTTACGCGAATTAATTTCCGTGCCATAACTATTTTCGATTTATTACTTTCAGGTCACACATTTTCATTTTGCTGTTAATATAACGTTTTTTTCATGGCTAGCTTTACAAAAAATGTCGGCTACTTGGCGAAGTGGATAAGGAAGCTGCCCGTCCAATCTGGCAAGTTAAGCAACGTTGGGCACACAGATTCAATCCTACTAGGGCAAAAATTTCGATATACAAAAAAACTTTTCTTAGAGTAAAAATTTTTTGCCCCATTGTTTGTAAAAAAAGTTTTTTGTAGATCAAAATTTCTGCCCTAGTGGGATCGAACCTGCAGACTCAACCACGGCGGCGAGTTTCTTAAGGACTGGTTGCGAGAAAGTTAAATCGCCGAGTTTTGAAATAAAGTTACTATAGGAGTAAGTTTTCGACTATGCTGAGTACGAATACACTAAAGAAAAGCTTGTGCTCCTCATAGTTGATGAGTTAGCCTCATGCCCAGCTCTATTTTCACGTTTTTTAGGGTACCAATTTCAAAAAGCACTATCTCAGCGAGACTTAATCCGTTTTTAATAATTCTTTTTGCTATTGATTGCACCCATCGAGGTCTAAATCTGGATGGAGCGGTTTTTTCCGAAACCTCGTATTCTTCGAGATATGGACCTTTGAAGTTGACCCCATTTTTGATAATAAAACGCCCTATCTGGACTTTCAAAAATCTCTATCTCCCTCAAATCGACTCCGTTTTTTTAGATCCTTTTTCTATGAGTTGATCTGATCTAGGCCTAAAATCGTACGGAAGCTTTTTTTCTGAAACCTTATAGTTATTGAGATATGGTGCTATAAGCTGACATATATTAATATGTTATTAATAATTATATATTAATATATGCCAGCTTATAGCACCATATCTCGGTAACTATAAGGTTTCAGAAAAAAGCTTCCGTACGATTTTAGGCCTTGATCAGATCAACTCATAGAAAAAGGATCTAAAAAAACAGAGTCGATTTGAGGGAGATAGAAGTCCAGATAGGGCGGTTTTATTATCAAAAATGGGGTCAACTTCAAAGGTCCATATCCCGAAGAATACGAGGTTTCGGAAAAAAACCGTTCCATCTAGATTTAGACCTCGATGGGTGCAATCAATAGCAAAAAGGATTATTGAAAACGGATTAAGTCTCGCTGAGATAGTGCTTTTTGAAATTGGTACCCTAAAAAACGTGAAAATAGAGCTGGGCATAAGGCTAACTCATCAACTATGAGGAGCACAAACTTTTCTTTAGTGTATTCGTGCTCAGCATAGTCGAAAACTTACTCCTATCGTGGTTTTATTTCAAAACTTAGCGATTTAACTTTCTCGCAACCGACTCGCCGCCGTGCAGCGTTGCTTAACTTGCCAGATCGAGCGGGTGGATTCCTTATCCACTTCGCCAAATAGCCGACATTTTTCATAAAGCTAGCCATGAAAAACGTTATATGTAAACGAGTTTTACACGAGTTTTGTGCGAAAATTTTAATGGCCCATTTCCGCGCCAGGTTTTAAATTTTTGCCAGCATATAGCGTAGTAGATAACCAAGCTGAAAATCCGATCTGGCAAGTTAAGCAACGCTGAGCCCGCAGGTTCGATCTCCGATGGGTGAATTTTTAAGTATCAACAAAAATTTTATTTTTAGTAAAAAATTTTTGCTCTCTAAAAAATTTTAGAAACCTAAAAATTTTTGCTTTCTGAAAATCAAAATTTTTTTTGAAAATCAAAAGTTTTACGATCCCCACTGGAGATCAAACATGCGGGCCCAGCGTTGCTTGACTTGCCAGATCGGACGGACGGCTTTCTTATCCACTTGGCCATCATACCATATTTCTAAAAAATGAGAATTAGATAATTTCTCAGAATGAGATACCTAATTCTCAAAATAAGAATTAGGTAAGGTAAACCTAAGCCTAGGCATGGCTCTAGCAAAATTGGAAACGATGAAAACGACTGATGATAAAAAATTTCTTTGTTGTCTAGCTTTCTGTCGAACTTATCAAAGAGTAAAAACTTAGTGAAAAGACCCTTTTGCTTATTCGGATACAGCAAAAGGGTCTTTTCACAAAGTTTTTGCTCTTTGATAATTTCGACAGAAATCTAGACAACAAAGAAATTTTACAAAATATGGAACTTTTTTTTGACAAAATGAGTTACGTTTCCAATTTTCTGCTGTTGTAACTTTTTTGCGTCTCCAATGTTGCTAGAGCCCTAGGCATAAGCTAAGTCTATGCCTAGAAATAAGTTTAGGCATTAGCTTAATCCTAATGCCCTTGTATTTTAAAAATTCATATATGCAAAAATGTATCGTAAAATTTTTGGAAAGTTCAACATTTGTAACTATGGCTCTTTTCCATCAACCTCAAAATTATTTAAATTTTATTTTTTTGCTGTTGTTAATATTTAGCTCGAGAACGTCCCGTGATGTTCAAAAATGTTTAAAAAAGAAAAAATTTTCAAAAAAATCATATTGCCTAACATCATTTTCGAACTTATTAAAGGGAAATTCTTCGAAAAAAGATATTTGATCGATTGAAAACCAAAGGCAATTTTAAATAATAAATAAAAAAAATTTTTGAGTTCATAAAAGTCCATGAATTTTTATAATAACCTAATGAAATTTTCATGGACATGCGAGTGGTTAAAAATGAAATGTTTTAGATGCTAATACATTCATGGCTCATATTTCTATTATCTACCTTGACCTCTATAGTAGAAGCAATAAAATGCTTTGCCGGTGATCCTCTTCTAAAACACGAATGCACGACAATCAGTTATTGCCTAATGATATTGCAGAAGTAAGCATGAAAATTTTCGCACTAGGCGTTTTCTCACTATTGATCTACGATCAGATTCTCACGGTCAAATTCTCACAACTTTTTTCACAATGGTGGATTCTCACAAAAAATTTTTCACAAAACCCCGTAACTTTTAATGATGAGGTTTTCAGGGCAAGTGATGTTCTACAAAGTTGTTCCCCATAAAATTTAGAATAACTTTATAGAACATTACTTTTCCGTAAAACCTCGCCATAAAAAGTTACAGGGTTTTATGAAAAAGTTGTGAGAATCCGCCTTTGTCAATCTTATTTTGGTTGTAATACATAGACGAAACTTCACGGTTTCGTCTGTGTGTGTACCATACGTGGGCACGCCCCAGGTTTTTCACCTGGGGGGGGGGTGTTGTGGGCCGGGGTCAAGAGAGGGTTGTGGGTCGGGGTTGGGGGAAGGGGTTGTGAGGCGGGGGAT